>WHVE01000799.1:0-57755 GCA_015178995.1 Trichophaea hybrida
ACAATGGCACAGGAGCATCTCACAGCATTCCTACCACTTCCTGGGAGGTGCACAAACTTGCTCCTTCGCGTACTCTGCTCCATGTGCCTCCCTGACACTCTGCAGCCTCACTGCCAAGTGCCATCATATTTGACTCAATTCATAGATCATGCAGACAATTCATTGCTGCTACTTCAAGCAATCGTCACGAGAGATTTGTATTAATCGTCATTTCCAGATCTCATTACACTATTATATTGTGTATATACACCAGCTGGATTTCAAGCGCACCCCTGCATGAGACTCCTCTCATTCGTTTGGATACATGGCAGAGGTGGCTCCAAACCTTTCGTCAATATATGTTTTGCCTTAATATATATCCCAGTACTTATCCAAATCCACTTGATTATTCACAATCCATACCAAACCGTTCCCTGTCACTGCCCTGATCTCTGGGACCAAGTGGCACGGCCCTTCAATTTTCTCCACGGCAATAGCATGTGGTGTTGATTCTTTTACCACTCTGACGAACCCATCCACATCTTGATGGTACCCTAAATGATGCTCGAAATGTGTACGACCACAATGGCCAACTCCAGCGGTGATGGTCTATCAACACAGGCTTGGAGGGATGAAAGGAAATGAGGGTGCTGCTACAACAGCCCGCCGCCAGTCCTCGCAATCATCCCACTTACAAGCGATGTCCTGGTCGGTGGTGAAAAGGTGAAGTATAGAATGGGATATGTGGAGTGGCGCACGTGCAGTCCATCATCCGTATTTTCGCCCACACACACCCATATCACCTGCAGTGGCCGCCTGTGTGTCTCGCAATTGGGTGTACCCTCAACGCTGGAGTCGAGCAGGATCCGGTTCACCTGCTGAGGGTTATTGAATTCCAGCGTGTAGAAAGCGACTTTATTGTGATGTTGTAAGATTACATCTTTCTTGAACTCATGTCTGTAGCCCCAGATCACACTGACCGCATCATGGCCCCAGATCTCATGCAGATGCTGCCTGACAAGTGATGGCAATGTCGCAATGATGAAGGTTGCAGCTGTATCAGCTAGTGAGATCCGCTTGAAAGACTGTGAACGTGCACAAATAGTTGAGAGTTCAAACTGCCGCAGAGGTTGTGTACTGGGTCGAATGAAAGGTTCAGATTTGCCGGCCATGATCCTGTTCTGTCAGGCGCACCTGGTCATTTGCTGTTTCTCTTGACCCGGTATCATGTTGAGAACTACTGCACTCTCCTCGACATACCATCTGTACCAAGCAAGCCACTGAAGAGTGTGTTCCATGTAGTCCATCGCGGTGTAGCAATCATTGTGCTGAAGAAGCTGTAGCATGAAGTTGACCACATTGCTGACACCGTACGCATCTTCGACGTTCGATATGTGCAAGAGCTCTGAGATCTCGGTTGAATCATTATCAGGAGCATTCATTGTGGTGATGAACTCGTGGGAATGACAGAGGAGGTGTATTTTTGGTTTTGCGAAGTGATAGAATCGCAGCGTTAGCTCCATCCGTAAAATCGGACCTTTCCTTGGGTCCCATTCGTGATTATACTTCAGGCGCATGTCTATCATCACATGACGAGAAGCAGCTTGAGCTGCATAGCTTGCCTCGTAAACCTCCATCTCCAGACACCGGGCAACCTCTTGTTGGCGCTTCTCTGACCAATGTGTTGCTGCTTTCTCAGCTTCCAACAGGCGCCGCTCGAACTCCCACTTTGCAGCAACAGTGACCTTCGATGCACCGAACACGGCAGTCATGATGGCGTGACATTCTTGTGCATATTCTCGAGCAAACTTGCTTGTCGGTCCATGGCTAGCTTCGGGACGCAGCTTGAGTTCCAGGTGGTCCTGAGCTTCTTTAAACAACTGGCCACACCAGGCAAGCTGGTCTGTGGATGCTTCGTAGAGCTCTGCTTCGAGTCGTACCATTGTTGTCACCCGCTCCTCTGCATTCCACATAGTGGCGCGCAGCTACTCTTCTTTCATGTGTACCTCAAAAGTTCTCCGCTGCCCAGTTGTGATACCATAAATCTCCCTATAAAGCTCTCTCTCAATCTTCTCCATCCCCACCTCTTTAAGTTTTGCTGCCTGCACTTGGAAGTCACTTTCTAAATGCCTTGTCCAAGCCTCAGTAGCATGTTGAGAAGTGAACATTTGTTTGCACTTGTAAAAGCTTTCGAGAGCTTCGTCAAGGTGTTTCAACGAGATATCCGAGTACGTTCGCTGGCTGGCTAGTAAAGAAAATTCAATTAGTGCCCAAATCGTGTTCATAACCTCCAGATCAGATGCATTTACTGAGATTGATTTCCCTGCAACATCGCTGGAAAGCAGGGGAGCACAAACTGCAGATAGACTCCTGAGCATTTTTCGGATTTCCTGGCAATGCCAGGATCCATTCTTGAGAGCATCAAATGGTTTGGAGAAACGCAACATGTTCGAGTAGTGTGGAACTGAGGTGAACCTGGCATCGAATTCCGCTTTCAAGCCTCGATCAGTGAGGTACTCCAAAAGCCAGTTGAAGAGATCTTTCACGATCCCCAAATAGAGTTGGTGAAGCGCATCTGGTTGCCAAAGGTGATCGGCTTTGCCCAGAGAATGATCCCAGCAGAAATCTGAAGTCAGTTGTATATGCACCTCTTTGCATTCATCAAGTCGATTCTCCTCCAGGTGCTCTTGATAGCGTGACGTACATCGAGGCTCCCAGTTGCGAAATCCTTTGCCATGGCACATCTCAGGTCCCTTCGGAACTTCACACACAGTGCATGCTCCTCCAACTATCTTCGTGATCATTGCAATCTCCGGGTCGTCCCCAATCCATGTTGCTAGCAATGGGTAACATGTAGGTTTGAAACCGTCGGCACAATGGCACTCATAACCAGTGCCTCTGATATCGACTTCTCTAAGTGGTTTTAGGGTGGTATGGATCGCGTGGTGCCATGAAGAGTCTATATCAGTTGCGCCTTTCAGTGGAACTGGAATGAATCCCACCAGAATCAAGACCCGCCTTGATGCTGCATGACGAACATCTTTCGGAATATTCCCGATACTCATATATAGTGGCCAGGCGCTCTTGTCACCAGGGAAATTTGTGAGATGGGTTTCGTCCGAGGCAAAGATCAGTGGCACTATTGTTGCACTGTCGGATAATTGCACCTGAGTTTCCTACCACCCATCTCCTGAGTTCATCTCACTATAGATTCAATGATTAGCCGAATCGTACAGCTGCACCAGAGCAAAATCCAGGTGTTTCGCAAACGGTAAATGCCCCAAAAGAAACTGTATGCACTTGAAAATGTCCCTGCAGTATATATTGCCATATTTCCCAGGCGGCTGAAGCCAACTCTCTGCTCCCTGTCCGAAGTTGAGGCACCTCAGCAGTTCCCAGAGCTCAGATGCTGTTTGGAACAAAGTCGTACGGAAATCGTCCAGGCCACGCCGCGGATTGTTGTTTACCCAAGTTTTGCTTTGTGTACCTAGAGCTTGGACATGTTCATAATCGAACGCATTTGAAAATGGGTGCCATGGGTTCTAATTCGGTTTCCGGTGTTTGTCGTAGAGGCTTGTTGCCTCTCCCACCACCACCCCACCTGCAGCCTCTCCATACACTTCTGTGTGGGTGACATTCCTCGCGGTTACAAATATGACGTCGTGTTTCTCTGGTAGCTTGGGTATGCGAGCGCTCTCAGAGGTGTGCGTGGCTGGTATGAACCCTTGGGTACTGTCAGGCTCTCCTGCATTCATTCACTTCTTGCTTTGCTTATCTCACTACTTACTAGATCTCCAATATGCATCTGTTCCAAGTGGTTCAATTACCTCTCCCGTGTCGTCAAACACCTCTGGGTGATAATTTCGATAATGTTGAGCAAGACCAGTAGAGTTGCGGATCTGTTTTCCACATAGTGTGCATCGCAATCATAAGAACTGGATTGCCTGATGACCCATACTGATAACCCTTGCGACAGTATATCCGGTAGATGGGGCATGAGGAGTGAATGGTGAATGGTGGATAGGGTGCGACAAGTGTCTGGTGAATGGTGGGGAGCACCGATTCTGGGGTAAAGAAAGCTACCGAAGGTTCCAGTTGCACACCCCTCCAGAGAGATGAGGCTCCATGCCATATAACATGCGGGCTTGATAGGACTAGTCTTGAAACCGACAAACAACTCTACGTCACTTCATCCGACAAATTGTTAGTACCCCACAAAGTGGTTGAGTTCCCATCCCTTACCCCTGCTAAGCCCACGGTTTTCGGCATAAGCACTCCACCATAACCTCCAGGCAGAGATTCAGATGCACCCGTAGGTGACGGCAGGGCTCGGATCGCATCTAAGTGTGCCGCACCCTTTCGATAGCAAGGCACCTGAGTTTGATAGGCGTTTGATAATCGGAGTTTCCCAACGCTAGATAGTGTTGTATGTTCGGATGTGTGGAAAATTTTCAGTATATTCCCAGAATCTGCAACCACTGACAGGGGTTTCATGGAGGTCGCCTGCTTTCTTATATGAGAGATAGACACCTGCAAGCACCTCTCTTGAAAGGCAATAGGCTAATTTCAAGTATCGAACTTCACCAAGCAAGGCGATCGCGGGTGTTCATATGTTTCGTTTGTTGTAGCTTCAGAATTGCAGCATAAGTTGGGTGGACGTTGAGAAACTGCAACCAAGTGGCAGGGGTAATACCCCACATTCCATCTTGTGATCAACTTGAACACTTCTAGCAGACAATGGGTGACGAAAACATGTATCAGAAGTTTGTCAAACAAGGCGGTGTGGTAAGAGAAGTGCAGACGAGCTCGGTGCGCATTGAGTATTGTCGAGACAATTGTGACTGTATATAAACCCACCTTGCCGCCCACGAATGCAGCCCATCACACTACCTCATTCTCAGCGAGTACTGCAGGTACCATAGAGCTTGTAGCAAAAAGTTCTAAACCTCCTAACCTCCTCTTCGTAACTACTTCTATTCATTATGTCATAGAACAATGCCTCACACAACCACTCTCCAGCCAACGCCGGACACCCGTATCAATATTATTGCAGCGCACCTCCACAATGACGCAATGCACACTTCCAGCTCAGCAGTAATGGGTCTGAAATGGAGGACAGATTTGCCTGACATCCCAATCCTGATTGTCAACCGCCCCAGCCACCGACTGAGGAACTGCAATCTGAACCGCAACCAATGAACTATCTTCCGTATGCTGCACCACCGATGATTAGCCCTGACGGACGGCATATGTGGACTGAGTACCAACAAACCTGGGTTCCATACGAACAGGTTCCACTCCGACCACCTACACCACCACCACCACCACCACCACCACCCCCACCACCACCTTTAGGGAACCCAAACTCACCAATATCTCCGGTGCCTGACAAAGACCAACACACACCACTGCCTCCCTCTCCGCGGCCAGGTCCACCTGGAGCGAAAGAATGCCAGTTCACCCCACAGCCCACTCCCGCTCCACCTTGAGGTGAAGGATCCCGGATCACCCACAGCCCCTCCCACTCCACCTGGAAGTGAAGGATCCCGGTTCACCCCACAGCCCCCTCCCACTCCACCTGGAGGTGAAGGGCCCCGGTACACCCCACATCCTCCTCCCCCTCCACCAAGACCACCAGTTGCTCCAGGCTCCTGGTTCACAAATCCTCTCCCACCTCTGATGCAGCCCACCTTCCCTCAACACTCCCAGCAGGGCCAGGAGCACCAGGAGCACCGACAACCAGACCGGAAACTGCCACCTCTGAAGAAACTAGCGAGACTGAAGGGAGTGCGGCCCCTGGGCAATGGAGATGGACCAAAGTGCTACCTAAACTGTCGCCATGGACCCCAACTTCTAACATCCCCTTTGGTCAACACAGGCGGCAGATTACTCTTGGTGAATACCAAGGTCAGATATGTCACGGTTGTGTCGAGTGAGGATCGGAGGAACAGTGACGATCGATGGAGTGTATATGAAGAATACGGGACGCAAAGAAGGAATCAGGTTTTGTTGGAAGGAATCAGGTTTTGAGGGAAGGAATCAGGTTTTGTTGGAAGGAATCATGTTTTGTTGGTTGCGTTGTGAATATGGCTTGATGGTTATGATGTGGTTTACGGATCGAAAGGGCTGCGTAAATAGTTGGGTAGGGTTTGGATGAATTTTGGAACAAGTGAGTAAAGGTGATGACGGTCGCGTGAGTTGTATATAAGAGCGATGGTTCAGCGGATGATAGGTGTGTTCTTCACTCGTTCTCTAGTCTACAAAACAATCAAATACTTCGGCATCAAGCTTTGTTCACTGTTGTGATTGTGGATCTCGAGTCTCTTGTTTGCAACGCAGTACCTGCGACCACTGCACACTCCTTTCAGTTTTTATAACCGCTAGAACTCCGAGCCTTGAAACCTTGACAAGATAGCCCTAGCCGACATTGTTCCACCTGCTGGAACTGGAGATCGAAAACAGCCGCCCACTATCGCCAGGGCTAATGTCACCACCGGGCAACTCATGATTAAGATGGGCCAAGTCAAAAAGGGGTCCAAGGAAGGCGACACGCCTGGGAGAGGTGACATGTCCAAGTTTGAGAATCATGTCTGGTACGAATGGCTGATTCCTCGGCACCCACATTGCATGATGGGACCACTCGGCTTGCAGATAAAGCGGATTGAGGGGCGCACCGGGTTCGAACTTTGGGATGCAGCTATCTCAGATTTCATCCAGTGTTATGAGCAGTTCCTACCCCTTGACCAGTTTGATGATTCTGAGAGTATCAGGCATGACTGGATTCACCATTTCATCCGAAATCTCTCCAACCACCTGTGAGAGACAGCTACCGGGACCGTAAAAGGTGACAAAAGGACATGGAAGGGAGGTGGTGGAAAGTGCAAGGCGGAGGGTAGCAGTGATGAACCCCCTCCCGAACGGCCGAACATTGTGGTGGCTAATATCCAAAACAAGTCGTTCGTGGTGTGTGTATATGGAGATGCCACTCCTGGGTCTATATTCCGGACATTTCCAGGAATTGAAGAATATTTCCAACTTCTGAAGTGGATCGCTAAGGCCAAGCTGAAGGGCCCATTCACTCTCCAGACCGTATATCGCTGCCAGTTGAATATGGAAGCTGCTCAATATGCAGGAGTTACGGCTGGGGATGAGTTTTGTGGCAGTGTGTGGAACCAGGAAATATGGAATCGGGAGGTCCAGCACTTCTGTGCAGTTGCGCCTGAAGCAGAGACTCTGCTCCTTGCGGCAAACCTGTGGAATGGAGATGGGGAGGACCCGCCTGAGAACGTCCTGTTAGTAGAGGACTTCAACAGAAGCAATGATGGAGAGAAAGTAAGTCAGGAGCACCTGAAGTGATGAATGAAGTTCTAAGCTAACTGGAATTCCTTGTAGGGAGCATCCCCACAAACACCCAAAAGGAAGTCACCCAGAACCCCCAGTGCACCACCAGATACACCCAAAAGGCAGTCTCCCAGAACCCCCGGTGCATCTCCAGATACATCCAGCAAGAGGAGAGCCACAGCCCAGCTAGATGACTATGCTGATTTGCCTGTGCTACCGACTCCAAGTGCTCTTGCCGCCCCAGTGAAGGAAATTCAGCGCACCGAAGTTCTAGACAGCGATTCACAATTCGTCAAAGAGCTGATCAAGCCTCAAGGTGACGAGACAGGGCAAGTTTTAGATGATGCTCTCATGGCCACTGTCAACAACACCTTCGAGCACGAGTGTCTTGAAGAAGCAGTTGCAGTACTCAGTACTGTGCCATGCCGAGATTCACATGCGGATGCCATTCGAGGGCCAAAGTACACATTGAAGCAATTTCCAGAAGTGAGATTTCTTGCACATCAGATCAGGGCGATTTGGTTCATTGTGCGGAGATGGATCTTCGATGTGGACCTTCCTGGGGTGCTCCTGGCTGATGAAATGGGACTTAGGAAGACGTTCTCCGTCTTAGATGCGGCTCTTTATGCCAAGTCAATTGTAGAGGATGTGACAAATCACCATGAGACACCACTACCGGTGCTCTTCAACCTCTCGATTGGCGCATGGTTTCAGGCAGTGGAAATGGGCTTCTCAACCCTCAGCGCTGAACAGAAGCAATGGTACGCCTGCACTCACTTTAATCCTGTTCCTCGTTGTGTTCTCCAGTTGCTTGATGATAAGCCGACAACTGACCTCCCGCCATGGAATCCCATACTCTGTGTGGTGCTCCCAAGTGTCCAAGCGACATTGATCGGTGCATTCAAAACCATCAAGAAAGGGACTCCGTTTTCGGTGCGCGAACTCTGCGCAGATGATGCTGGCGACCTGACTCCCGCACAGCTGATCATCTGCGGAGCACATCCCAAGAGACAGTGGGACATCCACATGATCACCTACGATATCTTCATGAGCCAGGTGCAATGAAATGGGTACCA
Source organism: Trichophaea hybrida (assembly GCA_015178995.1). Taxonomy (NCBI): domain Eukaryota; kingdom Fungi; phylum Ascomycota; class Pezizomycetes; order Pezizales; family Pyronemataceae; genus Trichophaea; species Trichophaea hybrida. The sequence continues at coordinate 8,397 of WHVE01000799.1, forward strand.
CACAGTTCGCCAGCTTACGAACTGCCAGTGGTCATGGGGAATGTTCGATGAGGTGCACCGCTTCAAAGGTCCGAAGTCTAGGGGTTGGTCCGTTGAATCTGAAGCCCAAATCGGTTTCAATGTGCAAGTTACCGCAACGCCGGCCTAGCACTCACTGCAGGACTGGGGAATCATGACTCGGTGGCTGTTCACAATTCCAGATGAGCCTGAGAATGAGCGAACGGTAGAAGATTATGGTTCCAAGGCTTCAATGTCAGCGATCACCGCCCTTCAAACTGCCGTCACAAAGGGAGGTTCCTCTGATGCTCAGCACGAAGCTGCCTCTGTCATGACCGAAGTCGCTCACCCATGGACAATCTGCTGATGGACAGAGTCACAGCTGGCTTCGGGTGCACCCCTAGTTTACATCCCATCGGAGGATTTCCATCCAGTCGTGCTGGAGTGGTCTCAGGAAGGACAGAAGCAGCTCGATGATGTTGCCACCCAACTCAAAAGGGAGGAGCATGAAGGCAAGCATGGGATCGCCTGGTAGATTCATCACTGGCAGCTTGCTTGCATTTCGCTACCGTTGGAGCAAGAAGCTGATCGTTTTGCCAATGTCAGTTGGAAGGAAGAGTCGGACGCCAGCAGTGTTGTGGAGGGACCGATTTTCAGATGGCTCTGAGAATCTTTCATCTCTGAGTTGATCAGCGGTTCGGCGACTGTTCCTGAGATGGATGACCAGCCTCGTACAGGCTCTCCTGTCCATTCCCCACTTTCTCAGAAGGCTGTACTGTTTTGTCCTTCGCCAGGCCAGGTTCACAATCTGGTATGGTGGATTCATCGCCATTTCAACCATGACATCATGGTCATTCGCACGGTTTCTGAAGATTCCGCCGACAGGCGCAGCGAAGTCATGAGCAATTTCCAGAATTCCCCCGGGTGCTCTGTCTTCATTTCCACCACCAGGATTGGGGCTACTGGGCTCAACCTCGTGGCTGCCAATCAGGCGGTGATTCATCAGAAGCCTTGGGTTCTCAACGGGAAGCGGCATGCTTTTGGACGGATTGTGTGACTGGGTCAGATAGGTAAGCATCACACCTGGCTTGTCAACACTGGTCCAAACGGCTTCGATGATAGAGTGACTGCGCTCCATATGGTCAATGGTACTACTCAGCTACGTGTTTTGCATGGACTGATGAATCGTCCAATGATAATCAAGGAGGACATCTACAATGTGCTCAAAACGCGTATTGAGGAAACTGTCATTCAGGCTGGGATGTTGTTGCAATCGGAATCGCTGCTCAGGTGTTTGTAGGTACGCTTGGGTTTGGAATTTCATTGATTGGTCGTTTAGAATGTTATTTTGATTTGTTGGGGTGCATCTGGGAGTATTCTTTGTGGTTGTACGGAGTTCGGATTGGGGTATTTACTGGGTTTCTTCTTCAAAATGGGCTAGATTTTCTGTATCTCTATTATCTCTTATGTGTCACTAGGTCTGGATGTTAGAGAATAGATGACTTTGGGTTATGGTATATCCACTTGATATCACGTGAGAAACAGAATGCAGTTGTGAAGAATCATTTATTGTGGTGGTCGAGGGAGTGGTCGAGCTATCAGGTGAAACTTGCTTGCCCAAAACCAGAAATAGAAAGCGAAGGCGGTTCGGGTCGTACTCGAAATAGCAATTCATTTGATCCTAATTTCTCATGCTATCCCCGTTGCATCTACCACACACCGAGACAAAGCACTTCCGACACTTTTAGCTTCCAAAGCAGTACTAGCAATGATTCATATGTGCGCTAGGCCTGCCCAAGCCTTCACGACAGACTGAGCTCCAGCTCAAACCTTCCAGAGTCTGCAAAGATCGAGTGAGAATAGATGCTTAGGATCGACATCATACCAGCTGATAGTGACTTGATTTTTCTGAATGGGAGTTAGGTGCGCCCTGGAGCATCCCCCTGGCAACCGCCAACATAACATGATGTTTTTGTCCCTTCTGCTCCATTCCATCTTGCCCCTTTTTATCATCTCTGCACATCTACAGCTTAACCCGCCTGCCTGCCGTTCGAATCATCACAGCTCCACCTGGACCACAAGCCCCTATTCGATCTTCCATTCGGTGAACGCTTTCCCCCACTGGATCCTGTCTGCAGGTGAACTGACTGTATCTGGATAGACACGATTTACACTACAGCCGATACTATGTGCATTCAGCTTGAGATTGCATATAGCTGTGGCACAGTACTGCATATGTTCGATCGCTTCGGGTTCCCAATTTTGAGCAAAGGCAACTGCACAAGGGGTGCATCTCTGATTCCAATGCTGTCACACAATATGGAATGCAACTTTGCCCAGCACAACCACGGCAGCAGCGGAATTCTGAAGCAGCACTTCCTGACGATTGATAGAGAGGACATCGACTGCTAACTAAGGTGATTCATTCCAGTTCGCCTATTTGAACTCTCATTAGTTGAAACGATCCTGCTGACTGTGTGCTGCCCATGCTCGAACATGTCGAGCTACCGAGCATGGCACCACAAAACCCAGTGCATATCGTGCAACGAAAACGAAAATATAATCATCATTCGTTCGAGTGCAGCTACTCTTATGGCAGGGTATTAGACACATTCGAGGACAATTGAAGCAGAGATTTCCAGGGGCAATGGTCAAGCTGAAACGGAATGCGAAGCACCGGTATCCCAACGGTAAGAACACCGGTAGCTGTCGCCTATCCAGACCAATCCATGTGGTTGGTCGGCTATGATAACAGACAACATAACAAATATCAGCAGCTCAGACACTCCCGAAAACTCTGATGCACAGCATGGGCTTGCATCTAGCTCAACCACGTCTGAGTCTGAATCTTGCCATCTCACAATGGTAAGCAGTCCTGAAGCCCGAATACCCATTCGTCTCACTAACAGATCCCTGAACACAGTATACAGATCAGCAGCTCAGGTGCTCCTCAACTTCAATGTGAATGAACTGGTTGTTCCTTCGATGCGAACCACTGTGTCACCTTCAGTTTCCTATAAGAAAAAAATGGTTCTCCAGGTGCACCTGAGCTTTATTCGGACCTCTTCTTCTCAAATCACATTTGGATATATTCTCATCACCTATGGTCTCACAACGTCCTAACTTTACCGCTTCTCAAGAGCAAGATTTTGAGTGCACAGCAAGGATGGCCAGTCAAAAAGGTTCTCTACGCGTTCCCACACATGTAAGGCCAGATGAATCACTAATTTGTATCAAGCACACCTTCAGGGCCACTGGAATGAACTGGATGATATCGAAGAAGACGATACTGAACTTCGAGAGCATGACGACTATCCCACCACCGGTTCGGACTGTGATGATGACGAGCTACTGTCAACTCATGAACGGAATAGACACAGTCGCAACACAGGCTCAAAACACCCGAAATGGGCTCCGTCTGATACCGTTCAGGCGACTGACCGACTCCAAAGAAAGAAATCCAAATCAAATCCTTGGAGCACCATTGGAGACCATTCTCGGATGTCGACATACTCACAATCACCTCAAGGCACTCCGCCTCGATATCCTATCCAAGATACGATGTTCCTCATTCAAGTGAACCATGCCAGACGGCGGCCTGCAAGGAGTCTGGATTCCTGAGCTGCCCCTCCACCTATTGAAGGTGCGCCAGGGATGAAGAGCAACAAGGATAGCAAGGTGCCACTCCATAACAAAGTAGCTTTCGATTTAGCAAAGGACTTCTAGAAATCTGTTCTGTATACTGAAAACCCTTGGCCGGCCTCTCAAGAGGACAAATTGGACATTTGTGATAAGGTATGGGATGAACCCCTGACGCCATTACTGTTCAACGGAGGATGTTGGCGCACTCAATGGCATGCAACACGTGTTGGACCGCCCCGTTGGACCCAGTGAGTACATTGATGCCCTGACATGTGGAATTGTGAGTTTCCGAAGTATTCTGTGGGTTTCCAAGTGTGATAATACTAATGATCAATGCAATACAGTTGCGGGGGAAAATCAGTGGTATGCGGGGTCAACCAGTCGCTACAGCGAGGCTTATGGTGACTTCACTGTACTCATTGAAGATAGAAGAGAAGCTTCGATGTCTACAGCAGGTTGCCACTTTGCTGCACAATGTTTCATGAACTGGGAAATGGGAAGATCTCCCGAACGGTACAAAGGATGTCTGGTGGTTTGCGAGAAGCGAGCCCGCCGTGCTGATCTTTGTTCACTTCTTCGCTTCCAACACCTACCTTGGCAGACAAGAGCATTGCAACAAATTTTGGAACAAGCGAGTGACTCCCCACTTGATTTGCTTGGCTGCGACTGCACTCAACTGCATCTTGAGGGACTACGAGAAAGGAACGAAGAGCGAACCCTCTCAGGAATTGCGGAGGCAGATATTCAGCTGGCAGTGGATCCCCTCGTTCCTATAATTAACGGCTACTGACGTTTGATATAGCCTTGTACGAGAGATGCCCGAGACACTGGAATTCCATTGGTCCTGGTCGCCAGGCGGCCATCATTGAGCATATGGGCAGCAATATGGACGCAAGAATTGCAAGCTCTGCCGAGCACTTGACCCATTATGTAGCACCAGATGCAGCAGGGGAGGAAACAGAGAACCTGGCAGCTGTGTTCAGGTGAGAGTCTGTTTCTCGGGGGTTGTGTTTCTCAGGGGTTGTGTTTCTCAGGGGTTTTGTTTCTTGGGGGTTGTGCTTCTTGGGGGATGTGTTTCTCGGGGGTTGTGTCTCTCAGCGGTTGTGTTTCTTATGTCATGGTTGTGTTGGGGTGCTGCTGGAGTACATCATGGATATATGTTGTTTTAGTGTATAGCAGCAGGCTGCAGTACATGAATGCCAAAGATGTATGCAATCCTACAGGCGCATCTGAAAATGAGTCACACACCATGATTCCATCTGGAAATGACATAGGTTCAGGCGCTCCTGAGTGATCCTAGAACGTACCGGAGCTCCACAGAGAGCTCAAAAGCGGCCATAGACGAGTTAGCTGCGCTTCGGGAATCTCCCGGAGCACCCTTAGAAGCGGTTACGGAGTACACTATTGCGGTACACGAATCTCCAGGAGCACCCTTAGAGGCATCAGAAGTGGCTACAGAGTACACTTTTGGGATACAGGAATCTCCTGGAGCAGCTTCAAGGCCTCTGGAAGAACAAGGGAGTGTGCTGAGGCTGCATTCACCAGTCCCGGAGGACTCCCAGAGGGCCGGCAGAGTGCGTCATTCAAAATCAACCTCCGTAACCACTGGAGGGTCCTGGGGCTTCCGGGACCGGATGATTGACTTTGCTGATGTTTCCAAATACGTATATAGTTGAGGTTTGTTCGCCTCACTGAGAAAGTGATCCATAAACTGATGCCTTTCTACCCTCAAAGCATCCGGAGGTTTTTATACCTTAGCCTTCCCTCTTGACTAGTAATTACACTCTGTACTCTGAAACGGCCGTACCCCAACAACTTTGGAACCAGTTTTACTACATATGCAACTACAACTGGCAATTCGAGCCACTGCCCTTATCTTGACAACAACTTCAGATCTCTATCTCCTGAGCCCACCATATCATTACCATCAATAGATTATACTAGTTCAACTGATATTCTTTATGATATTTACTCTGCGGTTTCTGCCTTCCAGACCAGTGGTATACTTTCGATCAAATTGACCTCCGGACAAATAGGCTTCGTTTGATAGAAATTAACTTTGCTGTTCAGAGCGGTGCATTCCTTAGCATTGTTGGGTAGAGAGTAGCTCGCTGTAGCTGCATTGACAAGAAATTAGCTTTCTCTATCTTCATTATTCGGAGTGCTGAATTCTCGAGCATTCATTGTGTAGACACTTTTGGAGTGATGTACACTCTAGCTTTTGTTGCATAGAGCATTTTGGAGCGACACTATTCTTGTTTCGCTCAGGCCAGAGCAGTGCGTTGGCTGGATTTGTTTACTAGATAGGAACTTTGCTGGTCGAGAACTATCACTGCCTGAGAAGTTTCGCAGTTTGAGAACTTTGCAATTCGAGAATCCTTGCTCAGGCCACCGAGATTCGTAATAACCAATGCTGTTGACTGTGATCATGTGTGTCCCCGCTTCGAGGGTATGATGTTAGGTATAACATACCCTATGGACCCCCAGTACTTTTTACACCAATGCCAGAACAACCCAAGGGATCCTGCATTTACCGTCAGGGGTTAAATGATGGTATGATCAACAACCTGTCCTCTTCCACTTACTCAACAGATTCTGTCAAGACTATCAAATGCTTGCTATTATACCAAGACAAACATTGGTAATATATATAATTGAATTACAATTGTAAAAGAATACAAATGGAAAACACTCTTCAGAACTTGATATGGACTATTCTTATTCCAAGTCATACATTTTGGACTCCCCAATGCACCAGCAGCATTTTAAGAGTTCATCAAAATACATTACGATTCTTTTTGAATATATTCTGCACGGCTTTTCAGGTCAATATTTTCATCCATTGTGGCAACATGAAAGAACATAAGGAACACATTCAAGCAATTATGTCATCATTCAAGTAAGCCTGACTGTACCTAAAAGTGGAAAAATGCAAGTTTTATATGGAAGAATTAAATGTCTAGGGTTCATTGTCTGAGTGAATGGCATTAGAATGAATCTGGACACAATTCCAGCAATTGATATTTGGCAAACACATGAGAAATTTAAGGAAGTCCGAACCTTCCTAGACTTTGCAAATCTTTACTGAACTTATATCAGAAATTATAGTAGGGTTGTTCAACTGCTAACAAAATTTAAGGAAACCCTTGTACCCTTCCACTCAAGGCCTGATCATGAAAGTGTATTTGCCAAACTCCAGATTAATTTCATGATTGTACCAGTGCTAGACCACTTTGATTCTGAACAAATGATATTTTTTGAAACTGACACCTCAAGTTATATATCCAATGTAGTCCTCTTACAGTTCAATGATCAAGGAGTAATATATCCACTAGTCTTTTTTTTCAAAAAGCACTGGCCTGGTAAAGAAAACTACACAATTTACGATTTAGTATTTAGGGCAATAGTCAAAAGATTAGAATAATGGAGGCCTAAGTGCAAATGTTTAGCATATGTGAGTGGAATTCTTACAGATTACAACAATTTGGAGCACTTCAGATGTTGAAGTTGTTAAATTTAAGGCATTCCAAGTAGTTCAAATTGCTCTTCCATTTTGAGTTTAAAATGGTTTACCATTCTGACTAACAAGGACCAAAGTCCAATATACTTCCAAGAATGCAAGGGGACATTTCACCAAAGGGGGGAGGGGGGGTCAGAACAACTCCTGTAAATAGTGCAGAAAAATAGACAATCTAGACCTCGAGCAAGAAAAAACTGTAATAGTTGCATTGACAGACACAGTCAACCTAGGCAATGATTCATTAAGCCCCAAAGAGCTATACCATTGCCACAAAGGGTGGGTCAGCAATGCCCATATACCAATAGTAAAGAACTATGTTTACATAGGGAACTATTATTGGAAATCTTCCAAATACAACAAGTGCAACCACTGGATGAAGACAAGCTGCAGTAAATCCAGCAGTACCACAATATACCCATTGCAGGATATCCAGGTAGGGCAAATATTTATGAATTGTGGGGTACAAGCCACTCATGAAAGCTGATGTAAAAGGATGTGGACTGCTATGTACAAATCTGCCACACCCACCAGTGAAACATATCAACCCATGGAAAAATTCATGGCCTGTTATGACTGTTAGCAGTTCCTGAGTAACCATGGAAGTATTGGAAAAGAAATTTCATGGTTGGCCTATCAGAAAGCAAAGGGTTCACTGTAGTATGGGTAGTGGTTAACCATTTAATTATAATGCCATACTTTTTACTGAGCACCGACCAGGTGGATGAAAAGAAGCTCGGGAAATATATGTCCAAGAAGTGTTCAGATGGCATGGACTGCCAGAAACAATGGTATCTGATCGCAAACCTCATATACATTGGAATTCTAGAAATATGACTGCAAGAAACTGGGAATCAAACAAAGGTTGGTATCTGTATTTCATGCTCAGACCAACTGCCAAATTGAAAGACTCAATATGGTAATGAAACAGGATCTTCAAAACTTTGTGAATTTTCTGCAGGAAATTTGGGTTCAGTGGCAATCATTGGCAAAATTCTCAGCTAATATTCATATTTTGGACATGAAAAACGGCTCCATATTTTTCGCCAACTATGTCTTTCATTCATGAATCATCTTTGGCCAATACCCAATTGAGGATCGCAATAATATTTGCAAAGTAAACACCCACCAGATAGTCTAATGAATTGAACAATATTTTAGCAAACTCAGACCAGCAATCAACAGAGCCCAAGCCATTCAGTCTGAACAGGCCAATACATATTGAAGGGTTGGCATGAGTTTGAAAATCAGTGATATGGTAAGAGTAGATACTTGAAATATATCTTCAACCCAACAAAGCAAGAAACTTGATTGGAAACATACAGAACCCTACAGAGTTATCAAGGTCCTCTGGCCCTGGGCCTACAATCTCATATTACCCAATCAGCTATGTATCTATGATGTTCAATTGATATTTTGGTTGGATAAAGCAGTGCACGATCCTCTTTCATTTTGAAAACACAGACCACCACAACCAGAAATTGTGGATGGGGAAGAGAAGTACAAAGTAAATGAAAAAGATGATTCAATAGTTTTCTGATAGCAATTACTATATCGTATGAATCAGAGAGGTAATAACATATATAGTTGTTAGCACATGATTAATATTGATAGACCTAAAGCTAACAATGAGTTATATACCAAAAAAACCTGGCATGACCAAGTTATGAACACCATAGATACCAGACATTTAAGAGGGGGAGCTTCTCTCATGGTTGTACTGAGTACTAATCAATGTTAGAGTGATGATTGATGAGAAATCAAAGAGTTAGATACAATGAGAATGAAATTATGTATCAAGCGGAAAGAAACTACTTTCGAATTGAAAGAATCAAGTTTGGTGGGAAAAGTACAAATTGTGCAAGTAAGGGAAATAATGATAGCAGGAGTTTGGATATGTTATGGAACAAATGGATCATAGATGAAAATTACTGTATATAAACCCAGCATTCAGTGGAAAATTGGTTTCTTTCTTTATTTGTTTTCTAGTCTACAAAACTATCAAATTGCTTTGCCATTCACTTCTTTCACACTGTGTGATTCTGGATTGAGTATCTTGGAAACAATTCGTGTACTTTTTGTAACAGACTATTTTGACCCTTCAGCCTTCAGACTTTCACTTTTTATAACCCCTAGAACTCCAAGTCCTCAATCCTTGACACCTGGAGCCCTGAGCCCTGAACACAGGAAATTGTACTGTCCCTCTTGCTAGAAGTGTATTGTATATCCACCCAAACTTCAAAGTTCACAAGAAGCCTGATTACTGATTTGCCCAAGTATTAACATGATAATAGAGATAATTCTGGTCCAATTGATCATGCACAGCTGATCCAAACTTCCCAGCAATGACATCACCCAGCATCAGTAGTATGACATACCAAATATCATTCTATGACTATATCAGCTAAATCGATCGTCCATATATTACTATTGGATTATGACTTATTATTACTTCCATATAGATACACTAGCCCAATCCACTGACACAGGACATTGGAGTATTTGGATACTTGCAGACATGTCAGTCTGGCTCTGTTGAACCTTGCACTCACTGAATAGTAGCAATCACAGGAGTATAGTTGCCGTATAGCCCAGGTGGATGGTGAGTCTATATATACTGATCATGTCACACCTTATATCTATACCAAAAGGAAACCCCTAATATCAAATGTGGTTGTCAGAGTTGATATCAGTAACACTGCTACATCACAGTTAAGGTTAGACCATATATCTTGATATTTGAATCACATATTTAAGCCAAAGTTTTTCTATCTATATAATATGTTTTGCAAATTGGAATCAAATGTTAGTGTTGATATCAGATCAACTACTATACCAGAGTTCAAGTTAGGCAATATAATATAATATTGGAACAAAATACCATGGTTGACACAATACTGTATTATCTATATGAGAGTCAGCTATCAGTATTATTATTGGTAAGTCTGTTATAGGAAAGATTATTTCTGTTCTGTATCATAGTTGGCTGTCGGAGTTGCAATCATTTGGACAAATATTTGGGAATTGTAGCTTGACCATATGTTGTTACATAACAATCATATGTGATGATTGGGGTTAAGGGAATACATATTCTTATTAGAGTTGGCCATCAAAGTTGATAACAGTCAGATAATGATGGTAGAGTTCAAATTGGACTTTTCGTGATAATATTGACAATGTCTGGAAGAGTTGAAGTTATACAAGTTTGGGTCCATATCAAAGTCAGCCATCGGAGTTGATATTCATTAGTCTGACATATCAGTATTGCAGTCGAACTGCATATTGTCATTAGTATTGATAATGAACCATAGGGGTTTGACAAAATTCATGAACTGGTTTGATTTGCACAAACTCAATCCTTGCCAAGATTTTTCCACCCACTCTATCAGATTTGCCCCCCAATTTTGAACAAAAAAAAATCAGTTGATTCTTGTCCAATTAGCTTGAATTTTGTTTTGTCTTGTAGATAGAACCAAGTGCTATAAAATTACAACATTTCAAGCTGATTGGACAACAACTTGCTCATATCTTGTTGTTCAAAATTTGGTTTATGGTCTACTTTGTGATGAACCAGTAGAAATTCCCAAATCTCAAATCGAATTCAAATAGAATCTCTACTTGGTTTGATCGCATATAAATTGATTTAGTTTGTTGCCCATACGAATTGTGATAGTCAGACTGTATTCCACAGGTGTGATTATGTCAATATATATCTATATGAGAGTTAACTTGGAGATTTTCTATCAATTGGACTATATCAGCAGAGTTGAAGTTAGATCATATATTATGATATTGAGAATACATGTTACAGTTGAAATTACAATGTATATTTATCTATATTTGAGTCTACTGTCAAAGTTGATATTGATTGGATTGTATAGTATCCATGATATTGAAACTTTCATGTTGAAGTAGATATGATTCCAATATGTTAATTAGCCATCATTATTGAAAAGAATATTCGGAAATATCACAAAGCCATTTCCAGCAATCTTCCTGACATCCGTCATATCTGTCAGTATATAGTACAATACAGTGGCAGTGCATATCTTCTACTACTCAGTTGTACAATTTTTGTTTTGTATTACACAAGTAAAGTCAAACTGTATATTGTGAGTTAATAATATGTTGTCATGTTTGACATTATGCCATTGTGTCCAAGTCAGTATCCTCAATCAAAGTCAAAATTGATAAGGCAGCCAAAATTCAATGCATTCATTGCCAATATTAATGATAGCTATTGGGGTTGATATTGATTGTACTGCTAAATGAATGTTGGAGTTAAATTGTATGCAGAGATATTAAATACTCTTTTTGTGAAAGTAGAGTTGGAAAATATATCAATTACTTGTCAAAGTTAGTTATATAGATTTCACCACACTTTCAATGGTCTTTCTATTTCCTAGACTTCAGTATTGAGCCCTACAACCTGATTTCTAGTTTAAAACCATTTTGAAACTATTTTATATTCATTTCAATACTCAGGTGTCACTTTATAAGATTCATTGTTTCATCCAACATTATACAAATCTGGGGAATACAGCAAATTGTGAATTTTGTAGATATATAAATCCAGCAAAAATTCCTATTTGTTTTCATATTGAACAGAACCACCCCTCAGAATGGATGGTGAACAAATGAAAGATCTTAAAACTTAAGTATTGTATTATATATGGAATAATATTACCAATTTATATATTTTTCAGTATTCCAAGACTTCAATAGTGTAGAGAATATATCTTAATCCAATATACAAAATTAGATTAAATGACTTACTTGATAAATGGCTCAAGCGATTTATTAATCCAGGTTTAGTATTGTGACCTGAATTTAATAATTCAGCCAACTATATTGAGAATGGCATACTATGTTAACCAGGTATAATCATTACAGATATCTAAATGTCATATCCGCAGATCATTCTGACAAGTATATATAATTATTCTACCTTCACAACTACTAGTTTCAGTTTTGCATATTAACAATCCAAGACAGTAAGTTTCCAATTAAATATATCATAATAAATATATTTCAAAACACTACTACAAGTCATAGCACAGAGTTTGAGTCATCACAGTACAATCATGGTCATTCCAAGGGTTGGAGGCTTCAGTGTCAAGAGTTTAGGATTCAGATATCCAGGGTTCAGGGCATGGGATTTTAGGATTGATAAAACTCAAAAGCTGGAGTACTTGAAGAGTTGTAAATAGTCTGTAGCTAAAGCACAAGGAATGTATGCAAGGGAGAGGATCCAGGATCCCCAAGTGTGAAAGAAGAGGAAGCTGAAGCTATTGGATTATTCTGTAGACTGGAGAATGAATAAAGAAAAGTAATCTATCCACTGTTGAATACCTGGTTCATATACAGTTATTCAGTTGTTCTATAATACATCCAAACTTCTACTATCATTTGTATATGGCATTTGGCATGATTGCTACTTTTTCTCCAAAACCTGATTTATTCTATTTGATACTTGATATTGTTCCATTCACAACTTGATTTCATTCTTGTTGTAAAAAGACCCATCTATTCCTAATTGATTATTACTCCACCACTAATCCTGACTCAGCACAACTGTGATAAGTCATCAATGCAGTGTCCAAGATCTCAATATAATAGTAGAGTTGTTAATGCAGCATCAAGATTGCCATAGCTATTTCATCAAAATTATTGTGGTCTCAGAATTCACATTGCCATCTATTAGCCAAAATCTCAATATATAATACACAAACACCAACATAAACTACCAGCCTATTTTGCAAGCATAAAAAAATCAATTACAAACACCATGATAGTAGGATACCAAATAGATAATATATAATATATATTACAAGGAAGCAAATATGCACCAGCAGCAAGACACAATCAGTATCTGATGGTGATATATAATTTCTATTTGTCATCTCTGGAAATGTTTCATATAGAGAGTCTCTGAATATCTGCAAATCACTGAATAGAAACAGAACAGAGTCTGCATATTGAAGTTAGTACTGTCACTGTTAAATTGAAGTATCTGGACATTACTTTAATTAAATTCCCCTCTTGCAAGTATATTGAATATGGATACTGTCTGGAATATATTGATATAGTATAGACCTGTTCTGGTATGGCTGGTCTACTTATCTTGGTTGTATGGAGTATGTAAGGATGAGTATCGGCTGGTAAGGCTATATACAGGCTAGTATGGCAATTAGAGTCGGTATGATTGTCAACAAGAATAGATAATTTAGTATGATTGTGTATAAGTATGATTATTGCTACTGTACAATGGCAGCTGTGCAAAGTCTATTTAAAGTTGGTGCTCCCTCCGCCTCAGCTCTTAGCCTTGCCAGTGGCCCCAACCTTAACAACTGAGGCTGAACCTCAGCGGTTCTATTATCTGCCTCTTTAGGCACAGACTGCCTGGACTGCTAAATTTCAATACATGAACATATAGTAAAATCGAGGTTTGTGAACCATTTTATAGACTTCATACATTATCATAAATCCAACAACTGATGAGAACCAATCAGGCAACCTTACAGTGAATTCAATGTATGGGGAAATCCACCTTCAGTGGTGAAGGGTAAAACCAGTGCCAATACCATTTGTACTGGGCAGAAATCCATAGAAGGAGAAAGTTAAGGAAAACTCAAAAGTATTTAATACAGCCAAAGTTCTCTACTTCCTTCAAACTCACGAACCTAGTGAATTGTCAATTATTGCTGTGGCTTGTCTGGATGCTCCTGATGGAACTTGTTGACTACCCCCTGACCATTCTCCAGGTTATCTATGGGCTCCCAGCTCATTCGAATATCGTAGTGGCCTGCCCACGAAACTAAATAGTGGAGATACCGATAGCATGGTCTAGTGTCAAGGATTTGTTCAACCTCCGATTTGTCAGAATTGGCAACTTTCTTCAGCTCAGGCTCTGGAGGTGTCGGTGCCGCAATTGGAGGTGTGTCTGGGACAAGCACAAAAATATGCAAAATGTCATGAATTCATATTGTTTTTGGAAGGTCTAATCTGTATGCATTCATATCAATATTCTTCCCTACTGCATATGGGCATATTCTCTTATATTTCAGTTGCTCAGATAGCCTCATTGTATGAAGGTTTTTTGTTGAGGGCCAAACATTATCCCCAACCTCAAAGGTTACTTCTTCACTACTGGCATACATGGATTCCCACTTCTGCGCCTCTGGAAGCTTATTGCAGAGCGTTTGGTTGGTCTCGGCTAGGGCAGCTTTCATCATACCTGTTTGGATTCCAATCCTCATCTTAGAAAGAGCCTTCAGAGTTTTGAATTGCCTGGGAGGATAGTTGTTGTAATTGCCCCATAATGGAGTCATCCTTATCAAGTAGTACATAGAGTTATTGTATGCAAACTCAGCTAATGGCAGAAGTTCAACCCAGTTGTCCTGCTCCTAGTTGCAAAAGACTTTGAGGTACTGATCCATTGTCTAATTCTGTATCTCTGTCTGGCTATCTGTCTGTGGGTAGATGGCTGGCCTGATCTGGGGGTCAGTACTCATATGAGAGCATATCCATGTGCCAAATCGACTTGTACATTTGACTCCTCGATCACTGAAACTGTTGTCAGGCACACTATGCTTGCAAATGATAAGTTTAAAGATGAGCCTGACCCATTCCGGTTGATTAATGTCCTTTCGGCATAGCAGAATGATTGCCATTTTTGCGGGCCAGTAAATGATGACTAGAATTCCAATATACTTGGTTGCAGTGGATTCTGGCAAATCGGAGACAAAATTGATTGTTACACCTTTCCAGGACTGTGTTGGGGGTGTCAAGAGCATCATTGTGCCATGCCAGGCATGTTGTGGGGCCTTGACAGGGTGGTGAACTGCAGCTGCTGATGTACTTCCTTATGTGTATGTTCATTGCAGGCCAATGGAAGATCCTGAAAACAAGTTCAGTGGTTTTAACGGATCCAAAATATCCAGATTCAGGGCTACCATTCAAGAGACTGAACAGTGTAGGGCAAAGTGTGTGTCTGTGGGGACATATATCCTCACTTCATAGGTCAGAGCTCCAGTGACGACCTTCTATTTGTTCTTGCCTGCAGAAATATTTGATATGGACGAGTAGATTATCTTCACATTCACAATGATCACCAATGTATTGGAACACCAGACCTTTTGAATTTCTGGCAGGAGATTATTGTCCATTTCATCTTCAGATGGAATGGCCCTTACTGCTGGTATAGACATGAGTCTACCAATTGGCTATTCATAGCCTTGTTTATAGTTGGACTATCTGGATAGACTGTCAGCTGGATTCTTTATACCTTCTCCATGCTCGATGGTATAGTCTTACACCGATCAAAAATGATTCCAGCTCGCCTATTGCCCTGAGATCACGTTGGATATTTGGAAATACTCAAGGTTCTTGTGATCACACTGCACTCAAATTATGTGCCTGGTCGTTTCGGAATTGTGACACCACTGCTTTATTGTCTCAACAATGGCAAGGAGCTTATGGTCAAGGGTTCAGGGCTCGGTATCAAGGGTTCAGGGCTCGAGCTTCTAAGGGTCATGAAACTGCAAGCTGGATGGCTCAAAAGTCCAAGGGTAGCCTGTAGCTACCAAAGCGAAAACTGTACACCAGAGACTCAATCCAGAATCACCACGTGTGAAAGAAGTCAAAACTGAAGCTGATTGATTGTTTTATAGAAGAGAGAACGAGTGAAGAAAGAAACTTATCCTCCGCCTCACATCCGGTGTGGATTCAGTAATTCACTCGTTCATAATACATTCGAACTCCTGCTTTCTTTGTGCACCATTGTTGCACGATTCCGTCATTTCCCTCATTTGAGACTACATTTCGTTCTCACCCTGCTTTACCTTTGCCCAAAACGTGATTTTATTATTGTCGTGCTTTAGCCTGTACTCAAAACATGATTTCTTCCTCATTGGGCTACAGCCTCTGTTCGAAACCTGATTTCATTCTCGTTGTAGGCAACCTTTGATATTACTCACCGAGCGTCACTCCACCACCGATCGTTACTCAGCACACTCATGACCGTAGCTCACCCTCTCCAATTCCGAGTACCTATGAGGTTCACAACCCCGCCTTGCCTGGTTGTTTGTTGTGAACATTGTAGATAGCCTTAAGTTCACCCACGTTGGCCGCAGACTCCCAACTGCGCTAGTCGTATCCACACTATTTTACAAGAAATGGTAGTTGCTTTCAGAACAACCTGGAATTGTCCACCTGCTGGACTTCATACTCCTCTGCTCCTTCGACTATCGTCAGCGGTGAGGGTACTGGCTGTCGATACTGGAGAGGGTATTGAGGGGCTTTTTTCAAATGAGATATCCATTGGACATAGTGAACGCATAGCCGGTTGGGTAGTTTAATTGGATAGGCCCAGAAACTAATGACCTCAGTGATCTCGTACGGCCCTATGCGTTTCCACTCTAGTGTATTGCTTAGTCAGGTTGTTGATATATTTTGAGCATCAAGCCATACTGTATCGCCGACTTCCAATGGTGAGCCAACCGTTTGAGACATGTTGGCCTATTCAGACATCACAGCCTGGACTCTTTTAATTTCTGCCCTGAGTTCGCTGAAAAGTTGCTCCATCTGTTGGGCTATCTGATGGGCGTTCACTTTGCAAATATTGTTATGATCTTTGATTGGCTGTTGGCCAAAGGTCATTTGTGGATGAAAGCCGTAGTTGCCAAAAAACACGGAGCATTTAGTTGTTTCCAAGGTATGATTATTAGCTGCGAATTCCTCGAATAGTAACCTCTGGACCCAATCTTCCTGCTGGTAATGAACAAAGTTTCGCAGATACTATTTCATTACTGTATTGACTCTTTCAGGTTGGCCGTCGGTCTGAGGATCAAATGCGGTTGAGAGCCTTCATTCGATTCCCAATATTTTGCAGATGTGTTTCCAGAATTCCGAAGCAAATTGCGGCCCCCGATCAGACACTATTGTTTCGGGCAGTCGATGCAGTCTGAACACTTCTTTAATGTACATTTTTCCCAGCTTCTTTGCATCTACTTTGTCAATACAGGGTACTGAATGTCGTATCTTTGTTAGGTGATCAACTACTATCCATACGGTGTTGAAACCATCACTTTCTGGCAGTTTGACTACGATGACCATGCTCAAGTCTATCCATGGTTGCTCCGGTACTTCTAACAGTCGTAACAAGCGATGAGTTTTTCAGTGGGTTGCCTTGCTCTGATGGCCGGTGTGGTAGTTTTGTATGTAGAAGTCCACATCCTTTCTCATCTGGTTCCAGGAATGGCATCGGCTTAGCAGGTTGTAAGTTTTTGCTCGTTCTGGGTGTCCCGCAACCGGAGAATCATGGTATTATTGAATGCACTAGAGCTTGTCCTCAACTGTTGGCAGGATTTGTGTTTTAGAGATTTCCAGCAACTGATCCTGAGGCATATATAGCCCTTGGCTAATGTCGTATGCGCAATGCTGACATATGTTGTTTACCCAGTTCCATCACTCTTTGGCGCTTATGGAGATACTATCCAGGTTGACAGTTTCTGCAAATACGACAATTAACTCTTTGCGTACCCTCTCATCCAGGTTTTTCATTTTTCGCATGATTTGCTGGGTTTTTTCTGCCCTCCCATTGGAGAAATGACTCCTGGCATTCTTGTAAGTGCATCGGGTTATTGACCTTGCTTTCCTGACTGGTAAACTATCTTGAATTTAAACCTTGACAGAAATTCAGACCATCTGGTCTGCCTTCGACTCAACTGTTTTGATATCATGAAGTACTCCAGGTTCTTGTGATCAGTAAGAATCTCAATTGGATGTCATGAACCTTCGCATTCAGGTCTCCATTGTTCCAGGCGTTTGACTATCGCACCAAATTCTTGGTCGTAGATGGCGTAATTTCTTCAGTGGACGAGTGTGTTTTGGGGAAGAACCCCACCAGGTGTCGCACTCCTTGGTCGTCATATTGAGACAAAATTCTTGTGAATACATAACTTGAAGCATCGGTTTCGAGGACTATCTGTTTTTCAGAATCAATATAGGCTAGCACTGGTGCCGTTGTAAAAGCTTTCTTGAGTTCGGTGAATGCTATATTTTGATCGGGTCCCCAGTGAAAAGAAACTAACTTTTTCGTACGTTGTGTTAGCGGTTGTACCACCCTGCTGTAGTTGCATATGAATCGTCGATAGATGTTGGCCAAGCCCAAAAACGCTTGGACTTTATTAAGTTTCTCTGGTACTTCTCAATTTTCAACAACTTGGACTTTCTCCAGATCCATTCTGATTCAATTCACTCTGACAATTAACTTTAGGCATTTGACTTCCTCCTTATGGAACTTGCATTTCTCTGCATTTAGGTAGAGACGAGCTTCCTTAAGGGTAGTCATGACTGCTCGAATGTATTCCTTGTATTCCGTCATGTCATCACTGAAAATCAAGATGTTGTCCAAGAATGCCGTGCAGAAAATATCCAAGAAAGGTCATGATCTGTCATTGATAAATTCTTCGGAGGATGCTGGCGCGTTGGTGAGTCCGAAAGGCATAACTGGGAATTCACAGAGTCCATAGCAGGTTCTAAAGACCATTTTCCATTCATCCCCTTCTGCGATTCTCATCATATCATACATGTCACAGACATCTGGCTTGGTGTAGTAGTGGACCTTTGAGAGTTTTAACAGTGTATCTTGAATCTGTGGAAGGGGGTACCAGTTTTTTATCATTCCTTCATTTAACCCCCAATAGTCGATACACAGACTCAGACCTCCTCCTTGCTTTGGAGCAAAAAGTACCGGGGCTCTGCAGGGCGATGAAAATGATCGGATGAATTCTTTGAACAAATTCTTTTCTATCCATTCTTTTAAGACATGCAACTCATCTCGTGACATGCTGTAATTGGGTCCAAACGGTGGTGTGAAGCTGTCCTGTAACTGAATCCTATGATCATAGGGTCGGTGCGGTGGTAGTGCTTCCACGACTACCCTGCTGAACAGGGGTAGAAACTCATGGTATTCCTTGGGAATGACTTCTTTGAGGGGCTTTTCTTGTAAATTCTTCATTTCTTGGGCTGTGTTGATTTTATAAACATAATGGCATAACTCTTGAGCTGCTCCTTTGGTATTCTGCTCATGGAAGGTGATGTGGCTACTGCGCAGTTATCTTGCTTAGGTTTCTCCGGATCCACTGTAGTTTCCATATGGTTGCCCCACACCCATATGTTTGAGTAGTGCTGGCAATACTGTTGGCGGTAACAGCTTTTGAAACTGATCCTGCAATTCCGAAACTTGACCGTTACATCATGATGTTGTTGCAAAGATAGCCCTAGCACAATCCAATAGTGTGCTAATTTTGTTACGAATGCTGGTAATTGGTCCTGATGTGAACGTATTTCTATGTTTAGCCTGGCCATGGTTGTAATGGTTCTTGATTCGATGGGTCTTCCATCGATAACTTCTGACTCTCTTGATTCCCATATTTCCTTCTCTTCAAACTCATGTTGGCGAATAAAATCTTTATGTACAAATACTATTCCCATGGCTCCGCAGTTGATTAAAGCGTGTGTATCAGTCATTTTTTCTCCCATTTTCAGCGAATATTTCATTATGAAATGCTTGCTTCCCATTCAAGATTCTTTTATTTCCTTACTTTGAATTGAAAACTGCGAAATTGCAAAACTAGGACTAATATTTGTTGAAAAAGGAATTTTGTGCCCAGTGCAATGGCCATTCTTATTGCACTGGCCTAAGTTTTTCCCGACTCTACCTTTCCCAAATCTGCATCCATTTCATTTCCTGAATTTTCAAAAGGTGTTACTTCCACCTGTCATGATGCTGCATTCAATTTTCTCGGGCAACTTGCTGCAAAGTGACATGAATCCCCACGGTACAGACACAATCCTCCTTGCCTTCATCTTTTTCGTTCCACCGGCATGATCTTCCCCTTGACTGCTTAAACGTCCATTGGAGCCAGGCTGTGGTAAACTGCCACTGTGCCTGCTGGTGCTGTTTCTAGGGCAGGTGTGGTGTCGCTCATAGTTTCCTGTTTCTTTGGCCCTGCTGTCCATCGTCCTGACTTCCTCTGCGCAGCTCAGGCGCAGATTTGTGCATCTCTTCTTGAGCACATTTTGACACATTCCATGACATCTGACGGGATGTTGCAGTACTGTATGGAGTCCATCAGTGCCTCTGATAGGCCTTGTCGTAACACTTCAAACTGCACTGCTTCGTTTCAATTGACATCAGGTACCCACTGTTGGAATTCTATATAGTATTGGGAAATTCTCGATCCATTTGCTTAAGTTTCAGCCGTTCCTGATTGACTGTAGCCCATATGTCCTGGTCTCTGATAGCCAATTACAACAGGTCCAGCAATTATTCTAGTGACTCTAACTGCAGATCTCTGGTTTTCCTGTTGATATACGGTTGAATTTGATTCAGGGCCATGCCTTCTAGTCGATTTGCCACATTCCACATTTTGAATTGTTCACAGCAGAATCATCCCAGTTCATCCAAAATTCACATGGCTAGTTGTGCCATCCATCCTCGAAGTGCCCTTCGGTCTGTTCCCAAAAATCGGACAATTACACTGCCCTTGTGTTCTCTGTCACCGCCACCATTACCACCATTCCCCACGAGTGTAAGCACTTTTTGACCTCATCCCGATATTTCATTCTCTCTTCTCAAATCAATTTCAATTGCTCCAGTGTATCCTCGAGATCCTGCTTTGATATCTTCGTATCTGTTGGCATTCTGTTTGCCAGTCATTGTTCTAATTTGGTGACTTGGGTCTGTATGTCCACGTGTGTACAGGCAGGCGCTGTTGCTTCCAAGTCCTTGATTCTTTGTTGCATCAGTGCCAACTCAATGCTCATGTTTGCCTTGTTTTGATCGAGATCTTGCCCTTCTTTTAACAACTGTGTAATTCGTTCTTGAACTGTTCCAATGTTTGCTGCTTCGGTGGCGATTTGATCATTTAGTTGGCTTACTTGATTCTCAACTTGGGATGGCAGTGCCTGAAGTAGTTGACTTAAGGCATCCTTCATTGTATTCGCCGCTTCCAGGGCTTGTTTTAGGTCCAGCTGGGTGAAATCCACCAATATCTGTCTCCCTATTAATTTTTGGCTGATTCTGGAAAGCCCTATATATTAAGCTACAGGTGCTGAGGAGCTCCCTTCCATCATTGTAATTGACAAACAGTGATTGATATAGATATTTGGTGATTCTTCTGCCAAACGTTTGTGCTACTTCAAGGCACTTGTCACAGATGTGCATCCAGGTATCGCTTTTCCAGTACATCCAGCAGTCGTTGCCACAAGAAATTTCGCACCTAATACACTTATCGGGGTTCCAGCACATCAATGCCTGGTTGGATACCAATGCAAAAGGGTTTCGAGACTGAGGGTCCACAGTGAACAAAGAAAATAATCGTATTCCTCGATGCGATCAAAATAGATATAGAATTCCTCTATTCCACAGTTGTATGTAGGTATTTTGACCGACTTCTGAATTGCTCCACAGTTGCAGTGGATAGTTGGGTTTGGATAATCGTGATCTAAGTCTCCTTCTTCTTCTAAACAATAATAAAAATAAATACAGCTGCAGGTCCTTTCGTCCTCGCTCATATATTTAGAAGTGGCACTGATTGCCAAAAAGATCTGGATTCGTAGGTCTTCGAAATGTTCACGAGCAAGGAAAACACATGTGTCCCGAGTAGGAAGGGATAGCCAATCTTATGTCAAAATTGCTTCCTCATTTGAAAACTTTGAAAGACATGTTGCAAATGCGGTGACAATAATAGCAGCCTAAGCGATCAGGATCATGGTATATGAAACAAAATTATAACTGGTAGAATCAATTGTAGACTCGTTCAGTTGTCAAGGGTTCAGGGCTTGAGGTTTTAATGGTTATAAAACTGCAAGCCAGACAGCTAAGAAGTCCGAGGGAGCCTGTTGCTACAAAAGCGATGACTGTATACAAGAGACTCTATCCAGAATCACCGAGTGTGAAAGAAGTGAAAGTGGAATCTTATTCATTGTTTTATAGATGAAAGAATGAGTGAAGAAAGAAACTTATCCTCCAATGAACACCCGTATTATATACAGTAATTCACTTGTTCATAATAAATTCAAACTCCTCCTTTCTTTGTACACTGCTTTTGTAAGATTCCGTTGTTTTCCTGATTCGAAACTTGATTTCGTTCTCATCGTACTTTAGCCTTCGCTTGAAACCAGATTTCATTCTCTTTGTGCGTTAGCCTCCATTTGAAACTTGACTTTGTTCTTGTTGTGCTTTGGCCTCCATTCAAAACCTGATTTCATTCTTGTCGTACTCAACCTTTAATATTACTCAACGATCCTGACTCAACTACCGCTTGTTACCCAGCACAACCGTGCCACTTATGGTCATATATATTATATTTCCGCTTGGCTCGTGAACACTGCCACAAGTTAAACTTGACAGGTTGGAGGGTGCCAAAACCCATCATACCGGTTTAGGATCTCTGCAATTACCATGCCGCTCACATCGATCAGAACAATGATTAGTTTGCCATATTAGAAGTGAT
Organism: Trichophaea hybrida; assembly: GCA_015178995.1. NCBI lineage: Eukaryota > Fungi > Ascomycota > Pezizomycetes > Pezizales > Pyronemataceae > Trichophaea > Trichophaea hybrida. The sequence goes on from WHVE01000799.1 coordinate 31,077, forward strand.
GCAGAATTGGTGCTGTGATGCAGGCCTTGGTGAGTATCCAGAAAGCCAGTTTGGTATTCCAAGCGCATTTCCATTTCGAACTGATTAGCAGCAATCAATTAAATAGTTGTTTCGGCTGACTGTTCCAGCTACTGGATTTTGATAATTCCATGTGTGGGATGGTCACCTTGTCATACTGTTGGATTAACCTCTGGTAGGAGCTCATCAATCCAAGTGGCACTTGCACATCATGCACTGACTCAGGAGTTGGCCAATCCTCGATTGATAATATTTGGTCTGACTTTATACTGACTCCTTCAGAAATATTCACTCTGCCATGAAAGCCCATCTCCAAGGTTCCAAATTGTTACTTTTCTGCCTTATAATAGAGTCCAAACTATTGGAGTTATTGAAGTACTTTTTGAATGTACTTGTTGTGCTCCTTCTTATTTGTTGAATAGATTGGGATATCATCAAGGTCGCAAACACCAGAGCCATTAATGCAAGACTGCAGGCAATTGTCACAATGGACCTAAAATGAAGCTGGTATATTCTCCAGATCAAATGGCATGACTTGGTCCTTGAAATGACTGTATGAAGTTCGAAATGCCATTGTGTACTAATCACCCTGCTCATGAAACATGTGGTGATAGGCTCCATCGATGTTGAGTTTCATAAAGCCCCTGGTGCCTACCACATGGTCACCAATATCTGAAATCGACAGAAGTGGTAAATGAATCACAACTGTCACCTTATTGGGTATGCAGTAGTCCACACAAAGCTTTAATCCTCCATGCATCGTTTTGGCCAACAGCAACAGTGCTGCCACTGACAATAATGACTGGTGAATAAACCCATTTGCTAGGTTCGCCTGGATCTAAATCTTCAGGGTCTTCGAATGAACCTTCAATCAGTTATGTATATACCCATAGAGTAGTGTGAAACCAGGCTCAAGATCAATTGGATGGTCAATTAGGTGGTATGGTGGAAGTGTTTTGGCCTTGGCCTTACTGAAGACATCAATGAACTATCCATACTTTGTGGAAATATGGCTTACATTGTCAGTGGCATTGGTCTCTAAAATTGTTCCATCGAATTTTGTTAGCTGTGTACTTTCAACTTCATTTGATGGAGGGTAAGAAATCCCAGAAGTAGTGGTGCCACCAGCTTGTCACAGAGCAGCATGACTGGCACACATTCTCCCTTTATTACTCAGGAAGCCAGTAGCAGTTTTTCAAGCCTCATATTGTTGGTAACTCCTCTGATGTGACTAGCGCCACTGTTTCTGCTCACTTATCAAGCTCATGGCGCTTTTCCTATTCTTGTCAGTAGTTCCTTCCATGTATATTCTCAGCAACCCTAGGCAATCATCAATGCATATACAGAAGACTTTAACAATCTCATTGCAAGCAAGTGAGTAATCGAATATGGTGGCTCCAAGCAGAGGAATGCCCGCAGGCTCATTCCGTTCACTGATCCCTTGCAGTCAAAACTTATCTGTTCTCTGTGGAGGTTCCAACATCACATTGGAGACCGCCAGGGTTGAATCTCCTGTATGGATCCACTGAGCAAAATGTTGACCAGTATTCCAGACGATCTCAGAGTTTCTCTCATTGAACCAAATAGACCAAGGACCAGGTCATATACCACTGGTGCAACCAGCACCTCAAATTCATCAACTAGAGCCAAGTGTTTAATACATTCAACTCAGAAGCTGGTTGTGTAGCTCTCTTCTACAGACAACATTATTTGACTATTGAGGCTCAGGGTGGAGGCCAATAAAGGTTTGTGTTTTATCCCAGGTTGTCTAAGCAGTTTCAGTGACCTAATGGTTCTTGTTGTGCAGAAGTCAATCAGGGGTTGTATGCAATGCATTTTGCCATATCAATTTCAAATTTGTACTTCATGAATAATGTACAATGAATCCGGTTTTGCTGCACCATATAGATATCAACTCAAAAAGTGAGTTGTGGGTGGTGCTAAAAGAATCCTCGGTTTGAGGGCTAATCGGTGGGATTGGATTTCATCTATAGTTGCCAACAATGCCCCTATTCCTAACATCTGCAGCCTTTACTCCTATTCGTCAAGCCTCTCCAACCAGGCTAGGTGCGAGGTAAGATATTTAATTTTTTTGCCTGCTAGGTATTGAACAATTTTTGATGATTCACCTGGTGTCTGACATCCATCTGGCAGGAATATAGTTTGGGAATTTTTGGTCAACTGTATCTGATTTGGTGACAAGTGTTATGATCTTTGTTTCTGCACTGTGTGCACTGCTGGTTGGCCTTCCAGTTCTCATAGACAACTTTTGTGATCGAGGGTACCAGCATTCAATTTGCAGGATTACTTCCCCCGCCAAAGGCTATTAATTTTCAGAATTTTCCACCACCTTGGCCGGTAGACTGTGTGGCATGTGTGGTTTCTGATGGTTCTGTGATAGATTGCCGGTAGGTTTACTTTCCTCTGCTATTGGATGAATCTGGCTGGTTCTGTTCGCCACCAGGGTTGTTTTCTTTGCTCTGGCTATGTACAACCTCTGGAGATATGGCCTTGTTAAAGGGCACTTTGACTAATTCAAAGTGTTCAGATTTCGGGGTAATCAGCCCATTTTCATTTTTGAGATGGTGTCACTGGGCTCTCCATGCCATATTGCACCGTGCTGCCTCCAGCATCAGCAAATCCCAACCCACCTGTCTTCAATGAGCTTTAACACAATTCACCTAGGCTCTAACAGGTTTGTTTGGCAGTTCAACATATTCATCCAACATCTTTATCACTGCATGATTACAATGGTTATAATCACTGTAAATACTGAATATCTCTTCTACAAAAATGTTGCTATTCGCTAGGTACAAATCCGAGCACACCTGTAGGTTACTAGCCCATTCATCTTCGATGGTTATTAGGGTCTGCTGCAGTATTGGGTTGAGATAGTTAGTCCATGAATCAAGAAGAAAGACCATATAATACACTTTATCAGGTCCACCATGTGGGAATGGATAATTGTGGAAGTTAAATTGCAGTGTAGTGTATTGAGAAACTTGTCTAACTCCTTGGCTCTGCTGCAGAATGGCATGTGGGTGACCATATTGAAGATCCTGAGTTTCACCAGGGTGGCAGTCACCTGTTTGGCGTGGTCAAAGTCCAATTGTTCGCTTTCACAGACAAATTGTTCTTTTTTAGCTCTAAACCAGTCAGCTGGTTGATCCATCATGGCTTCAATCAATTTGTTCTGTGCTAAAATCTCTTGGATGTCTTTGTTGACAATGGCTCATTGAAGATTATGTAAGTCATGAATACCAGTAGAGTGTTCAGTGTGATTGTGGTCATCCTCATCTTCAACTTCTGTTTCTGGCTCATCTATCAGAGTGATACTCATTCTTGGTTTCTGTATTTGTCAGCTTCCCGATGCAGAAGCTGCTGCTTGGATGATTTCTTCACTTCTGTAAATATCAGTAGCACGTTAATGAATTCTAGTAGGTGTCTTTTGGGGTATGTTCATACTATTTAGTATAGAATTGACATATCTGGGTTTTTTTTAAGAGTTTCCCAAGGGTTCTCAAAGTGTTGTATATGTGTTAAATGTGTTGAGCAAAGGGGTAAGTATTGCAAATTCCTGTAAACAAAATATAACCACTGACTGAAAGTGATTAAAGTGTATGGGAGAGTACAGACAAGTAAGACTTCATATAGGCTAGTATGTCAATTGGGGTCAGTATGGTTGTATACGAGGATGGGTAATTTAGTATGATTATGTATAACTAAGATAATTGCTACCATACAATGGCAGCTGTGCAGAGTCTTGTTATTATTGGTACTTACTGAGCCACAGCCCTTAGCCTTGCCAGTAGCCACAACCCTCAGCACTAAGGCTTGACCTCTGCCGTTACAGAGTACAATTGCCATATAGGGGCCAGTAGAAGTCATTATTGCTAGTGAGAAGAATCAAAATATGGAACCATCATTGGAAATTTGATTTCTATAACTCACGGCCAAAGTATATTCAAAGTGTATCCTGGATCTCTTGGAAGTTACAGGAACAATAACTGGTGTATTCCTTTAGGCCTTTTTGGTTGCCCTCTTTTTCTTCACTACAGCATCCTTATCCTCAGATTTCTTCATGCCTGCAAGTATTGCCTCTGCCGTCATTTCTGGTACTTCTTGATATTTGGGAAACTGATACTCACCCTGTTTGGAAGAGCAAATATTTGGGATCTCTTCTTCTAACTGCTGCAGATGTATTTGGGCAAGGTTGGTTTGAGTGAGAAAATACTTAGCCATATGTGCGAATCACAGGATTCAATTGCAGATTTTGTTCTTCATTGCAGTTTTGGCAAAAGTGAAGGAATAATTTGTAGGTTGGTATAGGTCATGTCTAGTGTATGGTATTTTCTCCAGTATTTGAACTGGAACTTGATATAATCAAGGTGATCTTGGCAGAAGTTGTAGCTGGCTCAATACTGCTCATAAATTGAAAGAAACGATTGCAGTCATTGTAAATGTACCTTGGATAGTGTATTGCATATATGTTTTCATACATGCTTACTTATACAAAGAAGAATATAAATCTTGGTCGATTCCACAGGATGTAGAAAGCAAGTGATTCTCAACTCCTTTGCGATTAACAAGATGCAATGGACCAAACAGTCAAATATTGGGTAGTTGTAAGAAATGGATTGAATGTGCTGGTAGACAGAATAGAATGATATTATTTACTTCACAGTATAAAAGAAAGATACAGTTGGTAAGTGATGCATATCAATCAAGAATCAATAAATGCTTTTGTCCTGCACAATATACTGTTCTGAATGAATTATATGATTCTATTAACCGATACATTTCAATGAAATTATCAGTTCACTGCTTTTTGAATACTGCAAAATGTTTATTCTGATTATCTACATGCACATTCCTGTCCAACCAGCATGACCTTTGATTTATCTTATAGTACTCAAAGTTTGCTATAAGATGAACAAAAAATTCTACTGATTGAATAAGTGTTCATTGACTAATTTTTGTTCAAAATAGTTGTGTGGTTTGAGACATTGCCATACAAAACTCTTGGTTATTTTGATCACCCACAAACTGAATCAATATTTCAATTCTGATGAACCCCACTGGCTCATTGCCAATGCAATCAATAAAATGCTATTGCTTAGTATTTTTGACTTGCAACAAGTTTTGAATTTATACTAGATATAATGGTTGTTCTTTTGTTATTACCATCACTGAGTCCATGAAATAATCTAGGAGAGTGAGTATTCCAAAGTCATTAAGTTTTGAGATCTATTGTACTATTGCGTATTGAACTATGTGCAAAGAAATGTAATTTTCCTGATAAACTTCCTGCTGACTGCTGCAGCCAATAATACCATAATCCAGGCTCAATTTTTGCAAGTCTTGAACTTCTACAGCCTTTTAATGTAACTTAAATATACAATTATAAAGCTCTATCAGGCAAAGCTCATACCACTTTGCCAGATTCTTCATTTCAAGAACACCGTAATTCATATCTTATAGTCTTGTAGATGATTATACATATGACAGATATATTTGTATAGAGTTGGAGAGCCCAAAGTGGAGAAGAATATGGGACTGTATAAGGTGATTACCTAGCAGTTTTGCATCTAGTAGATATCTCGCTTTCATATGATATATATTAACCCTATTTCTTAAAATTGAAACTCTAACCTGGATATGTTATTAAAATACCAGTCAGTTGGAGAATAATTGCAATATATAGAAATCAGTTATTCAAATATTCTACACTCTGTATTTCAATTACATTCAACACTCCAATTACTATAACACCAGTATAATACAAAAGATATCTAGATAAAGCAGAATGCAAATATAATGATCAGTCCAAAAGACATACATAAGAATCTACTGCTATTTGGAAGAATTTTTGACTTCTTTAAGTATTGACATCATGCATATTATAATCATATTTAGAGTGAACGTTGATTGTTGATCGCAATATTTGTACAGTAATTTTACTCATTAGAGTATCATGGATATTATTTGCATTTATAATTGCATTAGATCCAGAAACCACATCCAATCTACGGAAAACTGGATGATATTTCAATCTTATTATCCATTCAATCAATTAGTCAATTATGTCTACTGAATCAGGTAGTAGGTGCAACAAGTATAGTTTTGGCCAATTTGGCAAACATGTAATCATTTCAAATACTTTTTGAAATGCTTAACTCTCAACTCCAGCAAGATCATGTTCAAATTACTGTAATAAAGATTCAGATTATTATTGCTTATAATATACAACACTATCTGAATTCAGAATCAGTTTTTTTCAATAAGTTTGTCTTCAAGACTGGCATAGGTATCAGTATCCATAGTACTATAAATAGAAAGGTATTGACTGCAGACTATGGAATATTACTAGGCAAAGTTAGTAACAGATGTCAGAATATCGGTATTGATATTAGAATGTATATCAAAGCTGATTTCAAGGTTGTATACTCTGAAAATGGACGATCGAATGAGCATTCATGATCAGTGGCTCTATTCATTTGGAAGAAAACAGGTTCATATATTGTAAGAATTGCAAACAGATTGTTGAATGGAGAAACATGCTTGAAGGAAAGGAAATTAAGTAATCAATAATCACTGAAGATAAGAAGTAAATGTCCATGATAAATGATTGGATAAACTGTGTATGCCAATGGAATGTGAATCAAATATGGTGGGGTTCAGATGTATATTAAACAGGTAAGCTAAAGTGACTACAGTTGCATTTATTGAATATAAGAAGGAGGTTTTAGCAGATGCTTGATTTGTTCTTCACTTGTTCTCAAGTCTACAAAACAATCAATTGCTTTGGCACCCACTGCTGTTTACTTCTGGGATTCTGGATTTCGAGTCTTGTGTCTTGTTTACAATACTGGCAATTCCATATATTAGTGTGGTTAATATAACCCCTAGAACTCTGAGTCTTGAAACATTGCCAGAAGAATGAGTCTGCAATCGAATCTACTGGTTATATTCTCAGTCTGTGTATTGATACTCTTACCATTCAGGCTGCGACAATTGTCACTACCCCATCAACACCTCCTGTATTGTTTTTAAATCCACAAGCAACATCAAAAACAGATTTGTTATCCACTCTTATTGAAGACATATTAGTATACCATACCTGTAGAACTTTCAAAGACATACAAATCCAGATATATTTGGCAATCAGTGCCACCCCTAAGTTAAATACGTGCGTGAGAAAACTTCCATCCGTATTTACCATGGATATTGTTCAGACTCACATGGGGACCTAGATCACGGTCATCGAAATCTACCAATCTACTGTGTCTGCAAAATACAACAGAATTGGCTGGCAGGTTTAACATGCAACAATAGAGGAGAAAAGTTTGATATGTTTTTTGATTGTGTTAAAGAATCTTACTGAATTGTTTGTACACTTTAGACCCTTCGCCTCAAGTTTCATTTGCCCTGGTACCTGGCCAAATTATACAGAAATATGCCTTTGTACATACAGAAATATATTTTGTCCAAGTGGATATGCAGGCCAATATCAAAGCAATCAAAGGGTATTATTAACCCAAATGAATTGACAAACCTACCCAGATCAAGTTCTGTTTTAACGGGTTTTTTTATCACCAAATGCATTGCATATGGTTCACAATTCAGCAATGATGTATTGGACTCCTGGCAACTGTAATTAGCATGAAACACCATGCAGCAACAACTATTGAATCTACTGGAACAGTGATACCTGGAGATATCTTGGTGATCAGTGTCTACAAATAGTACAAACCATTGTTGGAAAAATTGACATTACCTGTACCAATCACACATTAAAAAAGACCACGCTGACTACAGCTGGCCAGTATACAATCAGAAATATTATTATGACTCTGAAGTTACAAAGAGAGTCCAAGTAATGGTTGACTTGGACCTAGAAACTGTATGTCCAGAGCAACTACAAATCTTTGCAGAAAAAGCAAAACATGTTGTAGAATTAACCATAATGGCTCCAACAAGTTCAACGGAAGCAGAAATCATCAGCTTCAAGGAATATGTCAAATTCCTTGGAATTGCAATATTCAAAACACATCTGGAGTTAAACCAAAGTTGAACCAGAAACCAGGAATTGGAAGCAAGGAAAGTAATCTGTATATATAGAGAATTGCAATAGGAAGTCCTGAAATTAAAGGAAAAACTGGCAAAATGGTGACCTACTGACATAGAAGAAAGAGAGCAAGATCTGGAAGATACACAAGAACGATTGACAATTGTAGGAAAAAAAAGAAAAATATTCCTGAATCAAGTTGACAGGATACTGGCAATTATCAGAAATAATGGTACTGGTGGAAATAGAGGACACAAAGGCTGTGAAATGATCCATGTGTCCACACCAGACCACAAGGTACCCAGAGAATAGATGGTACAGCTGGCAATAAAGATTACAGATGAACCCAAGCGATTCTTCAGTGGGCAATCCAAAATATATTATACAACCGATTGACTGGAAGGAATAGCTCTGATGAGAATTTGACCCTACATCAACAGAACAACTGGAGATCTGAAGCAAGAGTCATAGGTGGAACTATTGGACCCACTAAAGTTTGCTTTTGGAGACCAAGACATAGAAGCTACTACAAATTTAGAACCCAACAAACTATGGCAAAAAAACGATTAATTGATTCAATATTAGGCAGACTTCCAGCAATAGATACCTGATATCAATTGCAATGAGACCATTCAGTGAGAAGTACTATGGCAAGGCCTGTTTGATGATATAATGAATTCATAATACTAGTGCAACATCACATCAGACTTTATAGAATTTGAATATATGTACTCAATAAGAAATTCCCAAATCTGTACCCTGGCTGCTAAAAGAAACTCAGGATGATAGACAGTATGGTCCAAGAAGCTTGAAATTGTAAACAACACCACATCCACTCCAGAGGTGACCCCAACTGGGACAGTGGTCAGATTCTATGGCCCAGTGCCTGTGGACCATTCAGTAGTAATTGGAAGGAAACTTGCACTAGCAGAGTGCAAGTATCGAATGGAAGGAGGATTCTGCATATATTGCAGAAATTACAGACATTTTGCAGCAAGTTGTCAAAGAAACTTGAAGGCAGCATCAGGTCAGATAGAAATCAAACTGTTCAGGGAAAATCAAGATCAGGGGAAAGAACAGAAAATGGAAGCAGAAGTGGGAAAATTTTAGAGCAGTACAATTACAATGACCATTGCACTGAATACTAACCTTCCTTGTCAACATATGGTAAGTGCAGTTTGGAAATTATACAGTTTTTGATTCATAATATGGAAATTGAATAATCATCAATAGAAAGGAAGCATGTTGTTGTAAGGTGTTTACTCAAAATCAGGGACAACTCAATTAACTCCCATATATTGATTGACTAGGTAGCCACAGAAATAGTATTGGTGGATAACAATTTTGCTGGCCAAAAGTCAGTAATTGATGACCTATCAAATCAGAAAACATTACAACAGTAGCCAAATTCAAATGAAAAATACCTAGACATTAGACACAACGACCAGCATTTAATACAAAGTGAGGACAAGATGGTATATTATTAGGATTTCCTATATTACAACTCCACAATGATACAATCAGATTTCAAACTGTGAGAATTGGCTTTGAGAGAAACTTTTGCCAATAACATTGTGAATATTACTCAAATATATTTGTATTGTGCAACCATATAGAAACAAAGAACAAACCCAAGTTGTACCTAAGTGCCATTGCAGCAGCTCCTTTTAAATGCAAAAACAAAATGGAGACACTCAAAGTATATATGGTAATATTGTACAAAATTGAAAAAGCCCTCAATAGTAAGAATTTACAGCGTAATTTGCTTGAACTGCTGGTACCAAAAGTATACCATGAATGACTTCCTCTATTAGAGCAAGTGATTGCTGAGAGACTACTGCCATACAAACCATATGACCACAAGATCAAACTTTAAAAAAGATTTGTACTATTATTAGAATCAATATACAGCCTGTTGATGGAAAAACTGCAGGTTTTAACAGAATGAATTGAGAAGAACCTTTCAAAGGGGTTGATTAGAAGATATTCATCACCATGTGGAGCCCCAGCACTGTTTGCATCAAAGCCAAATACAGGTATAATTCTTTGTGTAGACTATCAAAACCTGAATGAAGAATTAATCAAAAACCATTACCCATAAATGTTGATTCAGGAAACACTTTTTGAAGTATGAAAGATTCCCATGAAAAGCAAAATGTATGATGGGAATGTCTATAAGATCGTCGGAATCACAGCAGAAGATGAATGCAAAATTGTTTTCAATTACTGCTGCAGTCTGTTCAAGTCTTTGGTGATACCCTTCAGATTCATAAATGTATTAGCATCCTTCTAGCAATTTATCAATAATACAGTATACCTCTTTCTGGATATATTCTACACAGAATTGCTAGATGAGATCTTAATTTACAGTAACAATCTGTGGGAACATAAAAAACCTGTCCATACACTAATGCAAATATCCAAGTAATTAAGGTTATACATAAAAGTGGACATATACCTGTTTTATCAGCAAGATGTCAAATATTTGGGGTCAATAGCAGGAGTTAATGGAATTCAAATGGACCCTGAAATGGTGCAAGCAGTTAAGGAATCAAAAGATCAAAGCAAACTCAAACAGGTACAAGTATTCTTAGAATTTACAAATTTTTCCTGAAGGTTCATAAGAAACTACTACAGTCATACAACTATTAACAAAGCTCTTCAAGAAATTGAAACTATTTTTCTTGGGTGCAGATCAAAAGTGAGTATTTGTGGAGTAAACAAACACTTTTACAACTAGGCCAGTATTAGCTCGATTCGATTACGATAAGAAAATTGTTCTGAACACCCACACATTTATCCATGTGTCTTTAAATGTGCTGTTACTGTATGATTACCAAATAAATCTTCACCCAGTAGCCTTTTCAAAAAAACATACACCAGATAAAGAAAATTACAATACATATAATCAAGTGCTATGAGGAATAGTTAACATTCTAGAAGAATGGAGCCCAGAATGCACAGGTTCGGCACATTCAATGTAAATACTGATGAACCTACAAATGCTCAAGTAATGAATGATATTCAAACTTCTCAACAGAAGACAAACACAATGGTCTGAATTGGTGTCAAGATTCAAATTCAAGATCATGTATTATTCAGGGGTGCATAACCAGAAGCCCAACATACTAAGTGAAAGGCCAGGGGATATTCTGCCCAGGAGAGGGTCAAAAAAAACCGAACAAATCGTACTCCAAATGGAAATTCTTGACAAGGGAATATGAAAATAAATAATGGTATCATTCAGAGAAGTTATAAACTAACATTGTAAACGAATGAGACTTGAAGAGTTGTAGAATTGAATTCGGAATATATGCCAGCAATATCCATATGACAGCAGCAAATGACTCTGAATGAATACCACCAACACTCACAAGGGAACAGACAAGAAAATGATTCGTCTAATCAAGATATGCCATGACTCCCCAGCTGCAGACCACCAAGGCCGAACACAAACCTTTGAGCTGCTGCGAAGAAAGGATACATGGAAAGCAATAAAGAATGATATTGACTGATACATCTAAAATTGCCACACCTGCAAATACAGCTGACCTCAAAATCAGAAGACACACATATAGTTCAAACTGCTGGAAATGCCACAGCAGCCTTGAAAAAACCTGAGAATGGCCTTTGTTGTAGGACTCCCAGAAAGCAAAGGGTATAATACCATATGGATAGTGGTAGACAGGCTATAAAAGATTCAACAATTGGTTCCATACCATGACAATACAGATGGAAAGTAGTTGGGGTCAACGTTTGTCCAAGATGTATTCAGTTTTCATTGCTTACCATCCACTATAGTATCAGATTACAGATCTCAGTTTGCTTCAGAATTTTGGAAACACATATGCAAATAGTAATAAATTGAATGGAAACCTTCTACAGCTGTCCATCCTCAAACGAACAGTCAAACAGAATAAATCAATTCAGTTATAGAAAAGTATCTCCGATTGTTTGTCAATTATCAACTGAATCTCTCAATATACTGTCTTCCAATAGCAGAATGTATATCAAACAACAGTCCTTTCAAATGAATATACTGCTAACCTTGTTTTGGCAACTTCATGTTCCATCCGGGAATGACCTTTGGCCAATATTTGATCTGCCACAATGACAACATTTGTGAAGTCAATGCCATACAGATAGCTAAGAAGATGATAAAGATATTTGATCAAATGTGATGTAAAATGGCACAAATACAAGCAATTCAAGAAACACAAGCTAACAAGAACTGCCCTGAGGTACAGAACTTAAAGACAGCAGAGTTTGTATAAATGGATGCCAGAAACATCACAACTCAAAGACCTAGCAAGATGCGACACTAGAAACGTATAGGACTCGATAAAATTGTTGAAGTTGGCAGTCCATAGGCCTACTGTGCAGAACTATCCAAAGACATCCATATCAATCCAGTTTAACCTGTGTCAGGACTATCAAAACAGCTGATGATCCCATTCCCAAACAAGTGATCCAATGATCAATGATGGTAATTGTAGATGGAGAAAAGAAATAGAAGGTTGAGAACATTGAGGATTCATGACTATTCAAAAAAGAACTCTGATATTTGGTCAAGTGGAAAGGTTCAGAAGAACAAAGTTGTGAACCAGCAACAAACGTGGATGGACGTCAAGTGATCAACTTATTTCATAATGATAAACCTGGCAAGCTAGAATCAATAAACTTGTAAGAATTCATAAATGGAAGGGGTAGTAACTGTAAAGGTGATTAACAGTAAGGATTGATAATTGAATAATGATTGATGATGGGTGGTTATATTCTTTGCAAGAAAATAGATTTTGTTTGAATAGAATACGATTTATGCATTGAAAAAATGACAAAATGATTGTTGAACAGGGAAACAGGTTTTATGAAAAGAAATTCAGGATATCAATAATTGTTGAAGATAACCAGAAGACATCAAAAATGAAATAATAGGGTCCGTTTGAAATGCCAATTAAATGTATACAAAGTTAGGTGGAATTTGGATAAATATTGAATGAGCAAGTAAAAGTGATGACAGTCATATTGAGTATATATTAAGACGAGGTTTCGGAAGAGTATTGATATACTTTCACTTGTTCACTTGTCATATATATCAGGCATTAGTATTGGTGACCAGTGGGTAATTCATTACTATTCAACAGATATTGATGATTGGATACCAATTATCAAATGGGATTCTACTGACAAATGTCTCTGCAATTGTTGATATCTTTAATATAGTAAACGAACTTTCATCAACTGCTTGTTTAATGTGTTTTTGCTTTGCCCGTGGCTTCTGAGTTTGACTGGTTGTGCTTTGCAATAATCTTGACCATTTGATCACAGGGGGAAATAACTAGTCTCACATATCGGGCTGACAGCCAATAAGATACAATTTCTATTGCCCTATTGATATGGATTAGCTACTTTCATCAATATGGCATCCGGTTTTATACCAAGTACAGATTTAATTTGATGCAGCTGCCAGTTGCCTGCAAGTGATTCTGGATCAAAAGTGTCAGAAGACAAATTTTCTTTCAATTGTGAATTCCACAGTAGAATAGTTGAACCCCAATGTTAGTTCTACATTCAATTTTCCAGTAGAGCTGCAGTCCATATCAAGAGAAACTGCAGCTCAAGGAACAACAATAGTGCAGACTGGCAAGAATCATAACTTGATACTCAGCAAGTGACAATGGTTTTGTTTGTCAGCATGTTATTCCAACTGGAATTATGCAAACTCTGGGTCAATGAAATATATCAATTGTATTAACAACGAAGTGAATCAGTTCAAGTTCAACTGATTTCTACAGTGGTTCAGTTTTGGTTGATTCTGGAGTTAGAATCTTACAATTGGATATAAAATGAACTGATTTATTGACTATTTGGGTTTGAACAAAAATAAATAAATGGTTTTGTGTTTGATTAACTTGAATATTGGGTATTGTCGAAAGCTGGAAAATAGCTACAAAATGAAAGAAAATAAAAATAATCGAACAATAAAACAATAATTAATTTTCGTTTGAAATTGTATACTAAAATGATAGAGTTTGAGAAAATGTTTTGCCAAAAATTAAGTTCACTAGAAACAAATTTGTTTATCAATTGAACCAATATTCAAAAGTTGGTTGTTAATACCAATGGTCAAATATCACTCACCTAAACTAACCAGGATTCTAAATACCCCATTTGATCATTATAGGATATACTGTGATTGCTAGTAGATTTTGTTAATTATAATAAAAACATATGACTGTTGGTGTCTATATTTCAAAATTTTATAAGTATTATTTACTATCCAAAATTTGAATCCTTAATTGGAGACTTGTTCAAATTTTGAGAATATATTTAATATATTTTTCTATTTAGATACTATTGGTTTTAAACTATATTGAATTAGTTTCAGTTGCAAAATATGAAAATATATTGCAATTGCCAGCATATCATAATATTTATATTGATAGATATACCTTTAAACAACACTTTGGCAGTACCTTTTTGGCTTTCTGACTATTTGCTGCCTGTACTTTATTATATTCATTTTGATTTACAACTGTTAAAATTTTGCATGTGGTTGCTTCAGGAATCAATTATACTGATTGACTTGTTGACAAATCAATTCCAAGGGAATTATAGTTTGAAAATTGTCCGAATTGCGCTGTTGTCTGAGTGCAAAGGATTCACCTTGTTAGTATTATGATTGTTGGCCAATAGTTCAATCCACTCCAGACTATATTCCTTCTTTACAATTCAATTCATTCCAACAATTTTGTATGCCTAGAGTTAGATTGTTGTTATTAGTTGCAAAAAATATTCAGTTATCCATATTAATTCCTAGCACTTTATATGATTCTTCTATATTCACTTACAGAATATTTTTATTCTTTAATACAACAGCTCACCTATATATATAATTAATGATATTCAATGTTTACCGTACTTGGTTGGTCATTCAGTTGTCCTGACAGAGGCTCTAAGCACAGTTGAAATGTTAGCACACTGGTGGCTCTGTCAGTAGCTCTGATATAGACTTCAATACTGGAATAGGAGTATCTCTAATAGAAATTCCAATATTGTTGTAGAAACCCACTTATTAGCCTTTATCAATATTGTTATTATTTTATTCTTCAATACTTAGTTCTTAATATCATTTCCAGTTTTTTTTTCATATTGTATAATAGCTATGTTGTTCAAGTCCATTTCCTTTTGTTTTGTATTCTTGAGATGTTTTTTCTTGCAAAATATAGATCTACTGGTTTATCAGGTGGAATATCTGGGGTTGAAGTAGTAGCCATATTATTTATTGGCAAGAGATCCAATTTATCTTGCTTTACCAGTACAGCATTCAATACAAGCTATTTATTTTCATTATATTCATTGATATTGAAAATATTGTGGGCTATCGATATAATCAACTGATAGGATATCTCAAACTTTTTCCTGCGGTCAGACTCAATTGTAATAGGTATCTTTTGTAAGACTGGGTTGATTGTTATATATATATTAATAATTTCTATTATGTCACCATCATTTATAGATATTGTTTCTGTAATATTCACAATACTATCAAAAGATGACTATATATTTCTGCAATCATTAATTTAGAATTCCAAATGTTGTAAAATAACAACAGATATTTTCATTGGTATGGAGAAATTATTTCTTTATCTTTTGGATGTAAATTGTAGATAGACACTAGATATGATACCAAGATACCGATATAATTGACAAGGTTGAATTATCAAATTGGAAATTAAATAATATTCATATTTATGATATAAGTTCCAGGTTGATATATCATATTGGCAATGAAGCACAGCAGTTCAAATCAAATACAATTGGGCAGGTGTATAAAGTCAATTTGATTTAGAAAATCTGAAAGTTTCAAGGTTCATTTTGAATTTTGAATCAACTCACTGATATTTCAAAAATATATAAGTTGGTAAACTTTTGTCTGATTGGCTCAATTTTGATTATATTTTTTCACACTGAAAACTGCCAACAGAATGAACAAAACATGATGCCACTTAGACCAGAACTCACTTTCTGATTTTTGTTTCCAGCTGTTCAGCCAAATTCTAGTGTTTGAATATGAATGTCTTGAAAAGAATTTGTATTACTTAAATCAATTTGGATCTTCCATTGATCAAACTGCTATCATTTCATTTCTAAAACTATTTATATTTCCAGTTCTTGTTTGCAAAAGACAGAAGAAAATTGACTGCAGGGTGATCTGATATGTGCCACTGAATAAAATACTGAATATTTGTGGCTTTCCATACCCTGTAGATTCTTGAGGTTCCTGGAACAAATGGTACAGATGAACTTGATGTATATTATTGAACTGAAAACCTTTCAGAATATGTACCAATTCACAGAGATAAACAACCATCTGCAGGGGAAATTGATGTTAGTGGTATATGTCTAGATTAGAGTATGAAGGAAAATTTTAATGATAGGGGAGCCATCAAAGCAGTAGGTGATAGTATCAATAAGAATACTTTCCAGTGGATATTTGATTGTATTCAGTCTGCTAATCCCCCCTGAGGAAATAACCTGGAAGGGCCAAGCAAATTGAACTGAATTTGGAAATTGGTGATACAATTGACCAGTATACTCAAACCTGACTTTCATAATAATATTGATAATAGCGTTGAAATTCACAGGATAGAACAGACTATATTGTATTTAGTGCTAATAGTTTGGGGGAAAACATATGTTGAATTGGAGTGATGCCAGTTTTCATGGTACACAAAGTCTCATAATGTAACAGAAATAGTATTATACAATACATCATAACAATATAGTCATCATTGGGAACTGTATAGGGCAGGATTCCCCGAAAATTTCTGGCTTTTTTAATAAAGAAAATCATCATGTCATAAAACTAATAATATTAGAGTGAGATTCAGAGTAGGTCTGATATGAGTGGTATGAAATTCTATACATTCAAAATAGATTGCCTTATCTGGCAATCTGTTTTTATATTGTTTCAATTGAGAATTGAATTTATATTTGAGCTGGATATAGGCAGAAATAACTTTGAAGTTGTGTCAAATCTTCTACAGATTAACATTACCCAGATGTTAGTGCAGTAATTGTTATCAAAATACATCACTGATATCTTGGGTTAACAGGTTAATTATGCTGGTAATATTGCCTTTCATCCAATTACCAGTTGATAGTAATATAAGGAGATGTTTCATATATGGTATTGTAATATTTTCAAAATCAAAAAGCTGGGCAAGTTATTGAAAATTAATTTGTAGAAAATATGAATAAGAGATTACTCGATGATAGAATATAAACTATATTCTACTAAAACCCAAAGTTGACAGTACTTACTTATTTCTGGTACAACTTTAATTATCTAACAAGTGTTTACCAATCTGATGAAAATAAAATTGAATTGGATAGCTGGAAATGAAAGATTTATTTTAAAATGTTATATATAAAGAAGATTTTGAAACTCTAGTTTGCTGAAGTGAGAGTTGATTGAAAATGAACAATTGAAGGTTATTTTGAAATACTGATACTGATTCAAGTTAGGATTATATATTGACAGATTATTTACTTTTTGTTTATATTGTAATACTAAGTTGATTGTCACAATTTTGCTATCAAAGTATGCTTATGACATCATTGGAATATATATCATGTAGGCACTATATTTCTGTATAATGTGGTCCCAGAAGCCAGAAGCGTATATGATATGGTTACCAGATAACTTCGGTTGAACCTGATATATCTGATACAGGATTCTGACTTAAAGATCAACCAGTAAATGCTAATACCAATTCAGATAATATTTGGGATTTTGATAACAATGTATATTAAATAAAAGATATTCCAAATATAGAAACTCTGGCACACGAAATAGTACAGGTACAGTCATTCAAACTGAACAACTGTGAACTCACTTCCACCATTTGGAACACATGCATCATGGTAATATTGTTCATCTAATATGGGTATTGATATGAATAAAATGAAATTTATTTAAGTTTACGAACAATGGCTTATTGTTTATAGTACGAATACCAATAATTCAAATGAAGTATGTAAATCCTTAGTGCAGATAAAATAAATGAGTAGGCTTGAATATAGTTGGGTGGAGAATAGTGTTGGCTATGAATCAAATAGGTTTATGACCAATCAAACTGATCAGGGATTCAGTTGGTATTGGATGGGCTTTATGTAGATTACGTCCCGGTTTCATCAAGTGATTTGGGAACCATCATTTTTAAATATTAATCAGTAAGTGACTTCTTGTCTGATTAGCTTGAATATTGTTTTATTTTGTAGTGCTGGATGGTGGCTACCTGATAAAACTAATTCAAGCCAATCAAAAAAAACTCACCACAAGATGAAAAACTATTCATGGCGATTGGACAACAACTCACATATTCATTTTTATTTGAAATTTTGGAGCCTCATAATGGGGTTAGAGGCCAATGCCTTGGAAGAATTTTCTTTGCTATAAACAATACTGACTCAAGAATTTTCTTCAACTGATACAGTTAGTGGCCAACACTAGTAGAGAGTTTACTCAATAGTGAGGAAAAGTATACCATATTCTGATACTGGAATCATAGTACAGTAGTATATTATCTTCATGGCCACCAACCATACCAAAACCATTCCTTGAATTCTTCTGTATGCAAATTGATGCAACTGGTAAATATATATATCCTGAAATATTGACTGCAAAATAGTAGTGAAAAAGACAGGGAAGTTGTTGGTTTATTTTAGTTAAAGTATGTATTGGAATATTGTAGGTTCAAAGGATTGCAGTAGTTGGGTATTGCTGGTTCAAAGTATTGCAGTAGTATGTTGCACTGGAAGAATATAGCAGTGTCAGAATATAGTGGAATCAGAGGATGATTATATTTGAGAGTTCTCATATCAAAGTATTACAGTATTCAATGGCTGATACTGTTCTGCAATCTTTGCCTGATGAATTGACTGTTATCTTAGTTTTATATGAAAGTAATACCATAATATTTTCAACATTGAGTAGCAATTAGTCAGCATCGTCAAGGTCTCAAGGCCCAGAGTTCTAGGAGTTATCAATATCAAACGAAGTGTTGGAATTGTAAGTATTGCAAAAAAAGCAAGAAATCTGATTTCCAGAATTACATAAATCAATAGAGATTGGTACCAAAGCTATTGATTGTGTTGTGAAGAGCAAACCAATCCTCTACAAAATTATCAATCTTATATACAATATTTGCAACTGTTGTCATCTTAACTTACTTGTTCCAAACTATATCGAAATCTTATTTAACTTGGTATATTGCCTATTTATATTCTGATCACACACCACTTCTGATCTCAAATAAGTATTCGATCCTGTTTCTCTTTTATTCAGATCTGTTTCTTTTTCCATAAATGAGTTTCCTTCCCCAAAAACCTATTTGTTATTCTCATGTTGGGTAAATCAGATAGCTTTGGAATACATATCACTATTCGTCTGCAAAATGGTAACTCGTGATCCATAACTTACCCTATGTCATATGACTTACCGTAATCTTCGGTATCTGCCATAATGCCGAATAATTCAAATAGGCCCAAGCCTATTATGGATTACTGGGAAAACACACCGGTAACACCCCATAACATACCATAACTTGTGGTATTATTTCAACCTCATGGCTGATTCACAATGCATCTCGAGGTGCAATAACCGAATAATATGGTTTCGTGATTCCTCAGGTACCAAGGTCTCGGGCATGATGGCCATAATACTGTCAGACCTTACAGTCGCTTGTCAGAATCTATGGGTATGATGGATAAAATTATGTCAGAGTCCACTGGTATGATAGTTATGATCATGTCTGATATACGGTCATATGTTGGAGTCCAGGACTGTTATCACTATAATCTCATGGTCGCTTCATATTTAATCATGGTATATACTACTTATTCATTACTAAACTATGAGCTATTATTTACAAGTTGCAACTCTGACACATTGTCACAACTTCAACATGATCACTTTCGCAACTCTGACATTCTCACTCACAACTCTAACATGCTCGCTTTCAACACTCTGACATACTCGCTATTCTGACTGTGCCATGCTTGCTCTGAAGTGAGCTTGGGGAGAGATGGATGAGATGGCATTTGATTGGACTTGGAGAGATGGGCGCGGAAAGAAATGGATGAGATGGTTCACAAGCGGGCTTGGAGAGCAATGGACGAAATAGCTCACCAGTGGCTTTGGTGAAATAGGTTGATGAGAGATGGGGTGGATGAGAGACGGGGTTGATGAGACATGGATGTTAAGAGGGTTTGGGGAGAGATTGCTCAGAAGCCTGATGCAGAGAGTGAGGGCCAGAAAGAACACAAGATAATTGGTGGGCAACCTGGATTGGGAGATGTTAACCAACGGTGGCGAAACGAAGTGGAGAACTTGACTTGGAGAGGCTGCCCACCTATGGTGGAGTCGGTCGCTCAAGTCGGTCGCTGAAGTCAGATACAGAGAGTGAAGGCCTGACAGAATGAGTGTAATCGGTGCGAAGTCTGGCTCAGGAGATGTTAACCGACAATCAAGAAGCAGAGTAGAGGACTGGACTTGGAAAATGAGGAGAGGCTGCATCTATGGTTGAGTTGGTTGCTGCAGTTGGCTGCAGAGAGTGAGGGCCTGACCAAACAAGAGTGTAATCAGTGTAAAGACTGGCTCAGGAGATGTTAACCCACGATCGGCATGCCAAGTGGATGACTTGACTTGGATAGAGGCAGCTGCATGTACGGTGCTCAGTAGCAAGTACATATACAGGGAGTTGAGTGATCGATCAAGCAAGGATGGATGAGAGCGGGCTCGAGATGTTATCCCACTAATGACCAGCGATGGTATGAGGGGTCTCTTCTGTAGATGGGACGAGGTTGAGAGAGGAGATGGAGATGCAGATTGAAATGGAAGAGAAGGAAGAGAGAAAATGGACGAAAACTTTGGGAGCATGGATTCGTACAAAAGAAACTCAGTCTGAATTTGGTAAGTGGCATTCGTATTGTAGTCTCACAATTGCAGAGCTGCGCAATTTATGGCTGGGATGGGCAAAATCGTGCGACTGATTTATGTTTGACCTGCAATTTTGGGTTAACAGCTACCAATAATAGGAGGAAATAGAGTAATCGAGGCCTAGTTTTTCGCGTATCCGTCTCCCGAATTCCTTGCCATACACATCTAAGTCCCCCTCTGTGTATCGCCAGTCAACAGTCAGATAACATTTCGTGCCAGCTGTCATCCGTTCTCGCTCGTTCGATTACTCTTTAACACCGTGTGGCCTTCGTCTCAGCAGCCAGCTTCAGTGACTGACTGCCTCCCATACATGCACTGGCTACCGAGCACAGTATGTGCAAGCCCCTCTCTCCATCCAAGTCAAGTCGGGTTGCCAATTGTCAGTTAACATCTTCGGAGCCAGACTACACTGTCGTTCTGTTAGGCCCTCGCTCTCTGCAGCTGACTTCTGCGACCGACGCCACCATGGGGTGCAGACTTCACTCCTCCACTCGGCCTCCCGATCGTGGGTTAACATCTCCCGAGCCTGGCCTCGCACCAATTATACTGTCATTCTGTCAGACCCACACTCTCTGCAGCCGACTTCTGCGACCGGCTCCACTGTGGTGCAGACTTCTCTCCTCCACCTGTCTTCCCGATCGTGGGTTAACATCTCCCGAGCCAGGCCTCGCCCCAATTGGTTACACTCTCGTTCTGTTAGACCCTTGCTCTTTGAAGACAACTTCTGTAACTGACTCCACCATAGGAACAGTCTGCGCTCCAAGCCCGCCTGTGAGTCATCTCGTCCATCTCATCTCTTTCATCTCTCTCCGCGCCCACTTCAGAGCTATATTCTTCATCTCTTTCAAAGTATGCCAAAAATAATCTCATCCATTTCTCCCCAAGCCCCCTGCAGTGCGAACATGTCTGAGTTGTGAGAGCGAGAATGTCAGTTTCAAGCGTGATCTTGTCAGAGTTGTGAGAGTGTTAGAGTAAGTGTCAAAGTTGTGAGAGTGTCAGAGTTGCAACTGATAAATAGTGCTTGAGAGCTGTCTCTCATCAAGCATCACCCCATCTCCCCTTGTCTTCCTCCGACCGTGTATAAATTGTAGACAGATATCAATAGCAACTGCAATTTTAAGTACCAATGTCCATACCACTTCTACAAGTTGGTGAGAAAGTACATCCAAATGAGAATACATTAAATCGCGAGAATTGTAGTCGAAAGCATATGCTACACTCAAAAACCATACATTCGAGAGTCAACTAGAACTGCACAATGACATGTTTCATGTATGTTCTGATATTATGTTGAAAATCAATAAACCATATGCAAATATACTGTAGCACCCCATAAGCCGTGGTAAGCTGCGATATGCTGCGATATGCTGCGATGAGCTGCGATGAGCTGCAATATGCTGCGATGAGCTGCGATATGCCACGATATGCTGCAATATGCTTCTGGTGGTGCAGCAGTAACTGACAGAATATCCCATAACACAGTGGTAACAGTGATAATAAATCCTGATTACGGTAGCGCGGACACTTTTCCCAACATTATTCATTGATCCTCACATTATACTACTGTGTCAGTAGCTCTGCCTTTGATATACATAATTCCTATCAGGTTCCTTTTACAGGTTTTGAATATTGTCATGCATAAGAGATGGTGATCACTACAAGTTCATCAATATTCCTGGCAGGCTCTCTGCTTCATTAATCATATCATGTCCACTTTACTAAGTACTGCAACTGGCTTCTGAATATTCTGGAATTCTGGATACATTCCCATTTGTATTGTTTATTGCTGTCCAAAATATGTGATGGTTGTGGTAGTCCATCGTGTGCTGGTATTGGATTCTGAGAGACTTTTGAGAGGTATGAAATTAGTTGAACTGGGTGAATGTGAAGGTCTTTGGGCAACTGTAAATAGTAGGCCCATGGACTACATACCATAAGAACTTTGTAGGGTTTGATGAATTTGCAGTCCAACTATCAACTAGGTCTTTGCATTGGTCTATTCCTGGTATCCATTCTGACTTTGGCTACCACTGTCAATACCTGTCCTCTCCACTGGTGTTTATTCACTTCTTCCATCTGTATTGACTGTGCCCTGCTGATCTCAGCTTTCATCTTATTGTTATTTGTTTATTTATTTATTTATGCATCATACAGCATGCAGCCCGTAGGCTATGGCCGGTGAGGTACAAACAAATAACCAAGAACAAGAACAACAAATGAAACCGAACAAAGGAAAAACGAAAAACCCCTGGCTAGGTAGCACCGCTCCACAGTCCCCTATCACCCCTGCTCTAGTTACAAAGAAATTTCAAATAAATCATAGCGGTTTGTAACACGCTTCATACAATAATAAAAGATCTGTCTGTCTCATTTGGCTTGGTCCTGCATATCATGCGGGTTCTCCCCCTGGAGTTTACCCTCCTCCTCCCTTCCCCGTTCAAAGTTCATCCTCCTCTCAACTCTCTGCTTCTCCTTCCTTTTCATCATCATCCTCCCCATCATCCCCTCCACTCTCACTCTGATGTTCCTCCACCCTATCGTTCGACAGTTCCCTGTCCTGCAATTCGGATGTTACCCTGCCCAAGGTGTTCATCATCACGGAATTGGCCCAGGTACCATCTTCGGGTAGCTATATGGGTGTCGTGCAGGAAATGTTTCAAAGGTTGCATTGCTTTGTCGGTATAAAGAAGATGCTTCCAGAGATATCCCAATCTCTTTCCGCATGGTTTGTCTTTCGCGTTGGTATAAAGGGCATCTTAGTACAAGATGTTCCGGTGACTGGGGACCTCCATAGCGACATGGGCAGTGAGGAGAGTCAACAGCATTGGTTGGTATTTTGTATAGGTAACTGCGGAAGTATCCATGTCCAGTTCGTAGTTGGGTGACAGTAGATGCAAACTGGCGGTTGCCACTTCTGAAAATATTGTCTGGTTTGGTACGGAATGTTCCAATATTGTTCTTTCCTTTCGTGGGATGTCGCATCCACCAATCCCCCCATTCCTGCATTTTTGCTGCTCGCGTTACCCTCTTGAGGTACGATAAAGAGATGTTATAGTAGGTAGGTGGTTTTTCCACAGTGGACTTTTTTGCCAACTTATCGGCAAGTTCGTTTCCAAGTACATCTGTATGGCCAGGAACCCATTGTACTGTGATAGTAGTTTTGAGTGCATGGAGGTTATTGGCAATGTTGGAGAGTGCCAGGGAAGTGGACTGTCCAGGGGCGGGTTTGAGAGTATTGAGACGTCGTATGGCAGCTTGATTGTCTGTGAAAATCCATACATGACTTTTGGTGAGGTTATTACGTTGACAGATCTGAAAGCATTTCTGTGCAGCTTTAAGAATACCAAGTGATTCAGTATCATAAACTTCCTGTTGATGGCCCATTGGATAGGTTGCTTCAATGACATCTTCTCCTGTCATTTCAACTACTGTTCCTGCGCCAATGTTTTCGTTCAACATTGATCCATCTGAATAACAAACAATATTGTGGTCATCTTGTTTCAACATTGCATACTGGGCTTCATGGGCTTTGGCTTCCTCTTCCTTTGAACGAGGATTAATTTGTGTTTTGACTCTACTTTCAATCCATGGTGGACAGGCTGTGGTTGAATAGGTTTCAATCTCCGAGCTGTTGGAAATCCATGGACTGAGGGTTGATAAGGTTTGGATAAGACGTGTTTCAAATTTGTGGTTATTGTGTTGCATACTGTCCCATGAAATCCAGGGTCTGGTTGTGTTACTAGACTCTGGGGTTTCATGAAATGGAGGGAAAGTCAATGGACAACGTTGTCGGTTTGGATGCATTTCGGGAAACGTAAGTATTCGAATTGCATATTTTCTTCGCATGTGATTAAGTCGACAGCTACTGGTGCCAGGGCTGCTTCATTGTGTAGCGCTATTGTTGGGGATGTGCGGAAGGCTCCAAGGATGCACCGAAGTGCCATATTTTGAACTGTTTCGAATTTCTGTTGATATGTTGTTTGGCCCATCCACCAGACTTCAGCTCCGAAGTCGCAGACAGGTACAACACACGCATTGTATAGTTGGCAGACTGCACTGGGGGTTATTCCTGATTCTGTATTGGCTAGTGATTTGAGGGCTCCAAGGGCTCTTTTGCCGCTTGCCGCCTTCAGCATGACATGGTGTTTGAAGTTGATTGTTCTGTCAAACCAAATACCAATCCACCTTACCACATCTGGGCCAATGCCTTTTGTGCCGGGGGAAATGGTAGTGCCATTGGGTAGGGTGATCTTTTCGTCATCGGAGGTATCACTGTTTTGTTTATTGTGGAAGTGCATCATTTCTGACTTTGAGTCATCAAATCGTACCGCAGTGTTTTCTGCCCATTTGAAAGCTGTCCATGCAGCCGCCTCGAGGCATCTTGCATTATAGGCTTTTGATTCGCTTCGAACAACAATTGCAACATCATCAATGTAGCTTGGAGTCCAGGAGCTGGGGTGATGTGTTGTGAGTACGTAGAAGAGAGGACTGAGATAGAGGAGGAAGAGAATTGGGGATGCAGGTGATCCCTGAGGGATTCCTGTCTGGACGGGGCTGAGGTCTTCCTTTTGTCCATCAAATGCCAGTGCTGTTGTACGGTCGGATAGAAAGTGGTCGACCCATAATAGAATTGCGGTCGGGTAGCCCAGTTGTCGTAGAGTTTGGAGGAGACGGTCTTTGGATACATTGTCGAATGGGCCACTCACATCCATAAAGAGGGCAGTGGTGATTTTCTTTGCATGTTTTCCTTGTTCAATTTCATGTGTAAGTGCCATTGCAGCATCTATAGCAGAGCGTTGTCTTCGTCCTCCTATTTGATCTTTGTGTAGCAGGTTGTATTTTTCAGCCATGTATGCAATTCGGTTTGTCATCAACTTTTCGAGGATCTTCCCAAGGCAATTGAGCAGGGCAACAGGTCGGTAGGCCTTAGGTATTGAATCATCAGGTTTTCCAGGTTTGGGTATAATCACAGTCGTTGCTTGTCGCCAACAGGTAGGGTGATATCCAGTGGTTCCAAGTATAGCAAAGAGACTGTTGAATTGTTCGGTGGCTGCTAGGTATGCTTGCCGGAGGCAGTAAAAGGGAAGCCCATCGGGTCCCGGGGCTTTACATGGTGCAGAGGTAAAAATTGTTTGTTTGATTTCTGTTGGGGTAAATGTAACCCATGGCAGGGTTGGTCGATTGGTGATATCAGTTGGGGAGGGTGCTACTGTGGGGGTGGAACATGGTAGAACGGAACAGTACTGCCTTTTCTTCAAAAGTTATAGCTGTTGTGTTGGGAATGACAGGGGTGGTGTCCGTTGGGTTTTCCTGGGTTTGGTATAACGGAGGGCGGTAAATATCTCTGTGCCTTGTGCATTTGCTAAACATTCAATCCACATTGTTGTCTTGGAGGTGCGGATATCCCGGAAATATTGGTTTCGAACAGCTTTGAATTTGATGTGATCACTTTCAAGGCGGGTTTTCTTCCACTGCTTCTGGGCACGGTTCATCTGTGTTCGGGAGATTTTGAGTTGGGGTGTCCACCAGCGTTTTGAATGTGTTGTAAGCTGGAGAACTGGGGTAGATTCCTTGACTGCATCAAGAA